>VXBL01002380.1:1100990-1113112 GCA_013400195.1 Aramus guarauna | reverse complement strand
GTTTAGTGGGTTTTTTTGTTTGGTTGGTTTGTTGGTTCCACCCCCCACCCTCCCTGAATTGGAGAAGAACCAAATATTCAAACACCTAGCTTTTTTCCAGCTATCAGAATTTTTCGTTTCCCTCTGAAGGTTGTCAAACTTGCAGAAAACTTTTTAGACATGGTCTTTTTATATCTGTGTTGGATTTTTTCAGTTTTTTTCTACTTGATCGATTTTCTATATATTCTCATGAAGTTTTTACCGGAAACATCATTTTTTGATTACCTGTTTTCCACAATGTTTCAAAAGAGATACTGTGTACCTCTGATATCCTCTCATCAAATTTTAAATTTCTTGGAATTATCTCAAATGTTAAGCTTTGCAGTGGCCCTCCAATATAATTTCCAAACTTAAGATATTAGATGCAAAGAGGATGGAACCCTCATCAATCTGGCTAACACTATTCACTTTTACAGCCTTTATTGATTTCTCTGTAGACATGAGTCCTCTTTATTTTCATGTCTTTGTTCTTTGAGTGAATTAATTTTGTAATTATAAACATAACTTACTTACATTACGTTAGGAAACCACTGAGCATGTTTCTTTTACAAAACAAAATCTTGTTTACCATACCATTTTAATTAGACTGTACTCATAACTTTATAAATGATGTCATGTTCATTTAAAAAGGCATGTAACCAGGTAACCAACCGTATGTTTTCATGGGGCGATTTTCATAGTTAAGCAATGGTAAGATATTTCAACCTCTCTGCATTTTTGCACAGTTTTATTGGTCACTTGTTTATAATGATAAAAGGATAGTTCCCATCAGTAAAAGCAAAACTGAACACAATAGTTTAAATACTGTGCTTTCATCTTCAGGAAGAGGTCCTGCATGAAAGTAAATTCTGTATATAATTCCTGAAAGCTATTTCAGTGATAGGTATTTCTGTAGAAAAATTATAATTCTCTGCCTTTGGTATCATCAAAATAACTCTAATGTTTACTTAAGAATTTCTGGAACACCAAGCACTAGAACTTTGCTAATACTGGTTGGGAGATTTTGAAGTTATATGCTGATATACAGTTGTTTAATATGAAGTGTAGAAATTTTATCACCTGTATTTTTAATTTTTTTTTTTTTTAAGTTATACATGCTCACTATATATACACATTCTTGTATATGTGTGTGTATGTATGGGGGAGAAAGAGGTATTTTCAATTCTTGCAAGCAGCATTTGAATAGTCTGTAGAAATACTATGATAACAGGTACAGATACGGAATGATTGTTTTAGACACCACGACTAATAATTTTAACAGTGTTTAGAAACACTGGAGAAAAGCCTTGAACTATGCTAGCACCAGGGACAGACAAGCATGAAAGATTAATGTAATTTTGCATATAATGATGCACATTCTTACACAAAAAATCCATCTGCAAGTGTCATGTCAGTCAGCAAAAATCTTTGATGGGTGGCTGCAGCTGGGCTGTCTCTTCTGGCAAGGCTGGCCTAGAAAATGCTAAATGTAGTTATGATGCTTTGTGCCATCTGTAGTATGCCAGTTTATCCTGTCTTCACTGGCATTTACAGCACTGTATAGGGTATCAGCACACACAGAGACATCAATGTAGAGTGACAGATTCATTTCCTCCAGAGGCTATGAACTCTGGTGTATACTTGTGCCACCTTCCTCTGTGTGTTATATTCTGTTGTCACTGGTATTTGGCTTGATTTCATACTTCTGTGTTTAACTCCTCATATTTTTGAGTTAGCAATTTGCATATCCTAACACAAAAGCAATTAAATGTGATTGATATAGAAATAATTCACTCTTTACTGAGGATATGCTTACATTTTCCTGAAGTTTACCAACTGTCTCAATGCTAAAACTTGCATTTTGATGCAACAAACATCTTCTCTAATTCTCTGAATTTAAATGGACTAAATAGCCATTTGTCTGGCAGCTGAGTTTTAATGTGTCTTGCCTTTTAGTTAGTGTAACTGTGAAACATACCTTCTCATACTTTTAATGTATTTAATGATTAAAAAATAATCTGAATTACTATGTGTTCCTTATGTTAGAAGGGCAAAAAATAATTTAAAAGTTGTTTGGGTTTTTTAAATGTAATAATCTGATCATTAAATAATATTTTCCACAGTAACTGAATATGAAGGACATGCTCTCTCAGTACTTAAAGAATGTGAACTCCAGGCATTTGATGGGTAAGTTGGTTAGTGAGAATGAATGTCATTAAACTTCATCACGTTACTTTTTATTTCTGTTCCATCCAATACTATGTTAGTAGGTATTTCATGAGTTATTCTATTTCACAGATGCATTAAGCCTGAGAAAATCAGTTTTCATTAGATGCTTAGTTTTTTATTGCTTACTGACAATAGGTATGTATTTTAGATTAATAAATAATGGTAAATAAACATAAAGATTTCTTAAATATGCTTCATAAAAGCTTCAGTCTCTGTATTTGCAAAAATGACACAAGTGCCTTGTATTTCACTCTATCCTTTCAAACAGTTCTTAAGGATAACACTTTATCTAAAAGTAACATGAATGTTTTTTCCATTTAAAAAAAAATAATCATTCAAACTTACTTGAAGTCAAGAGTGAAAATGCTTGTTCAATCATTGTTAAAGGCATCGTATTTTTACATTAATCATTCAATAATAAGATTCAATGACACATAAGAGTAGTTTTGCATACTGTGGAAGTCTTACAGCATTCTTAAAACTCTATTGGAATATGCAGCAAGCCATACAAGAAGGTCTAAATAATGTTTTATAGTTTAATCAATTTCTATTAGTGCTAGAAACTCACAGAGTTAGGTGAGAAAATATATCTGAAAATGTATGTATGTATTCCAGATTCTGAGGATAACTTCTTTCCAATTAAGACAGGCTTTTTGGGGTGCTAGCTGAGGAACCAGTTTGTCGGGGGAAGCAGATATGAAGACAGAAGAAAAAGCCTGGGTTGTATCATCTTGTATAAACCCTTTCTACTCTGAGTCATATTCAGGTTATTTCATCTTTGATCATTGGGTAGAGTCATTGGAGTACTTCTCCTGTAAGACTTCTCTCCAGTAGCCAGAACTAAGGGGAAATAGGAACAGAAGAACTGGAAGAAAATAACCCTTAAGTCGGTATGATGCTAGGACTTCTGAGGTGAAAAGATCCCTGTCCTTTCTAAGTTAGCTGTTTAAGTGTTGGGGTTTTTTCTCATTGTATTGGGAGGGCTACAGGGGTGGCTTCTGTGAGAAACCACTAGAAGCTTCCCCAATGTCCAACAGAGCCAATGCCAGCTGGCTCCAAGATGGACCCACCACTGGCCAAGGCTGAGCCCATCAGCAATGGTAGTAGCACCTCTGGGAAAAGGTATTTAAGAAGGGGGAAAAAAAAACCCAAACACGACCAAGAGCAATTGCAGCTAGAGAGAGAAGTGAGAATATGTGTGAGGAACAACTCTGCAGACACCAGGGTGCCGGAGCAGAGATTACCCTGCAGCCCATGGAGGTTAATGGTGGAGCAGATATCCACCTGCAGCCAATGGAGGATTCCACACTGGAGCAGGTGGATGACCAAAGGAGGCTGTGACCCAGTGAGAAGGCCATGCTAGAGCAGGCTCCTGGCAGGACCTGTGGACCCATGGAGAGAGGAGTCCACGCTGGAGCATTCTGTTCCTGAAGAACTGCACCCCATGGAAGACACCCACGCTGGAGTAGTTTGTGAAGAAGTGTAGCCCGTGGGAAGGACTCACGTTGGGGAAGTTTGTGGAAAACTCTCTCCCGTGGGAGGGAACCCATGCTAGAGCAGGCAAGGAGTGTGAGGGAGTCCTCCTCTGAAGAGGAAGGAGTGGCAGAGACAACATGTGTGATCCCCATTCCCTGTCTCCCTGTGCCACCGAGGGGCGAGTAGAGAATTCTCCCGTGGGAGGGAACCCATGCTAGAGCAGGCAAAGAGTGTAAGGGAGTCCTCCTCTGAAGAGGAAGGAGTGGCAGAGACAACATGTGTGATCCCCATTCCCTGTCTCCCTGTGCCACCGAGGGGCGAGTAGAGAATTTGGGAGCAAAGTTAAGCCTGGGAAGAAGGCAGGGGTTAGGGGGGAAGGTGTTTTTAAGATTTAGTATTGTGGAAATTAAGTAGTTTTTATTAACAGAAGTTATGAGCAAAAATGAAATTACCAAAGTGTTTGAAGAATTAGTTTTATAACTTCTTAAACAGCCTGTCAGTTCTGTTTATAGAATAGCACTTCTGTACCTCCTTTTAGATGTGGAAGGCACTGTATGTGGTGGCAAGAGGTAAGGTAACTTTTGTGCTACTTCTACATGGCAGAGTTACGTCGACCTGATCGGCCTTGCCTGAGCTCCAAAGCTCCTGGAGGTGAGTTAGGTGTGGATTGAAGGCCATGCCTGCACATGTTAGTCTGCTGCACTGGAATTTAGGTACTTATCCCAGTTGGCAGTGTGCTTTCTTCCCTTGCCTTGGGGCCAAGCCTTGGTGACAAACAGAGAGAGCACATTGTGATGCTGCTATCTCAGCTGCAGTTTCTTGTTTGTACAGTGACAGAAATACACAATATAGTTGCTCCCTAATCAGGACCCCACAGTATTATGGATATTGTTTAGATTAGCCCCAGTTCGTCAGACTTTAGTGAACAGTTGATTAAGAAACTTGTGTCTGACGGTTAGACAGATGTTTCTTCCTCTAAGAAGCCTTCTTCAAGGTCTTAGTCAAATCTGTTTGCTCAAGACTTTCTACTCCTTATGTGTAGCAGGTTCTCACTGATTAGCTTTGGAATCCCTGGTCCCTGAAGATATCTCTATTTCCAGCCAAAAAGGCAACTCTTGATGATTAATGCTAAATTAATAAAAATTAAAGTTAGAAGCATTTTTATGTTACTCCCTGGACTCTTCATCTATTTCCAATAACAACAAACACAAAATCAGAAGAAAATATATCTGTTTTCAAAAGTGTTAATAGCCAGAAGACAATCCACATAAGTCCTTCCAGGTGTACAGTTTCTCAGACTGCAAAGATTAACTGGTTTTGCTGCTGTGGCAGAAACTTTTGAGCCTAGGAATAATGCAATCTAAACCAAAAACAAGACAAAAGACATGAGATGACTCCTAATTACAAGCAGGAAGAAAATGTGCTCCAAAGTTTAGCTACATACTTGTTTTTTTTGTTGATGTGGGCAGTGTTTAGCTAGATAGAGGAATTGTTCCTAAAAATTTAGAAATTAAAAAATAGCTAGGAAATAATAATAGGAACTGAAAAAAAATGTTAAAGGAGCTAATTTAAACATTTAATAACATAATGAGTATTTTCTTATAAAGAGCTTACCAGTTTTATCTGGTTGAATTATTGGGCATAGTTTCACAACTGCATTCATATAGATAAATGAAAAAAAGATATTTTAAGTAAGTGCTTCCTAAAGTAAATCTGACATTTATATTGTAAATGCTTGGAGTGTACTATTGTTGTTTTTATCATTAAAATATGTTCATCTTAAAAACATGTAACTTTCAAACATTACTAATTTGGAGAATCACCTTAATAGTTACTTAAATAAACAAAACCAGAAAAAAACCCCACCACCTGACGTTTGCTGTAACAGAGCTTTTACAGACAAATGCATTCCTCTCTATAGCCACAGCAGGTGGGAGTTTAATTACATGCTCCAGAAGGAGTGATTAAGTACCTTCATGCAAAGGATTGCTGGCACTAGGGTTTTATACCTTCCTAAATCCCTCAACTGCCTGCGTAGTGTGTGGAATTAGCTGTATTCAAGTATTTTTAATTTTATTGTAATATTTGGTGAGTTGTTATGATAAGGGCAATTAAAAAGCATTGGAATGCTTATGTGGGTCGATACCGAAAGATTTAAAGAACTTTTCCACTGAGGCACTTGAGCATGTGCTTAAGTCTTCCATCTGATCGGTTCATGTGCATAACGTGATAAGGTAAGAAATACTTCGTAAGTTGTTAAATATATTAACTCCTACTCAAATATCAGAAAGCAGGAATAAAGATGCTTATATTCTGTTAGTTAATATTCACTGATCTGACAGTGAAGCCCTAGCTTGTTCTAAGGCATGGGTTTTAGCTATTTGAAGTATCATTACGTAGATGATGTGTGATAGCTGCCTTTCAGTTGTTTGCTCAGCTACGGAAGAGTTTGTTTTGAACTGTTTAGCATTTGTGTTTTGTAATAGGGTAGTTTGTGTCGGTGGAGATGGATCTGTCAGTGAAGTTGCTCATGGTCTACTACTGAAAGCCCAGATAGATGCTGGAAAAGACACAGACTACATACCAATGCCTGTCAGAGCACCGGTTCCTCTCGGAGTAATACCAGCAGGTGAGTCTATAAGGTACTGTTATATTTTGTAAGTCATCTGTTTTAAGTCCCTCTGGCATGTTTTATGGTTTTGGCTACAAAAGGCAGTTCTTGGTGCTAAAGCTTCAGTTACTTAAGGGAGCTATTGAATAAATGTCCTAAATTAGTGATTTAGATTGATTACAAATGACTAGATTTTAAATCATTATGATAATTTATAGTAATGGCACAGATGAGCTCTTTGCCTAAAGGAAGAGGCTCAGGAAGAAGAAAACTAAAATAATTTTCAGTTGATCCATGCAAAGATTAAGTTTTGCCCTTATTTGCTGCCAGAAATGATACCAAATGAAAACTTTGTTCTCTATAATTCCTTTAATATAAGCCATGCTGTTTTGCTTCTCTCCAGTTTTCTTGGCAGGATTCTCAGTTGGATTTGTGCTTTGGGTCTATTTTTAAATGGTGTCCCAGGAATACATTTTGTAGATTATATTAAGAAAAAAAAAAAACCAATAAACAAAACACACACACACACAAAAACCAAAAAAAAACAAAAAAAAACCCCAAAAACAAAAAACCAAACCAAAAAACCCTCTGGACACAAAACTGCTTTCTCTCTCCTTCTGCAGACCTGAAAATGTGTGCATCTCTCTTGAAAAATCCTCCTGCTCCTTTATTAACTTGTATTTAACGTCTTGTGGTGCAGGGTTCTTTGTGGCAGTGGTGTTTGTTTTGAGGGGGTGTGTGTGTCCCTTCTGCTCCAAATTTTTGTATTTGCCTTGGGACAGGCAGGGAGGCTTAGCTAGAATTAGTACAGGCAGGGTTGATTCTGGACAGGTATATAAACCACTTCTCTTTAAAAGAAGAGGGGTATTTTTGTATGGACACCACTCTCTGGTGTGGACGTTGATGTGACTACTTGATGTAATTTCTCAGATGTTTTTAATTAGTAAGGAAGAAATGCCTGCAGCCAAGTGAACAGCAAACTGTTGTTTTCAATTTTCTACAAAAAAAAAGAAAAAGTCTCTTCCGAACTGAGCAAGCCGGTTTCAAGTGCTCTGACTTGCTTTGTGCTTCTAAAAGCAGCATTAAGACAGGGACTAGTTGCTGGTAAAAATGCAAGATTACACTGGATTTTTTCAAGTTAAAAAAAAAAACAACTTGGCAAAACTTGGTATTGGCAAAAGATACGGTCATCTCGAAGATGTGAAGCAAATGAATTTTAGTACAGTAGTTGGGCCATCACTTATATATTTTGATGATGTTGACATGGAATCTCTCCAGCGCTTGACTTCATGCTGTTTGGGCATGCTTAGGTCACTATGCCTCATCATTAGTGCTTACTCTCTTCAGGTTGAGACAAATAAGTCATGATCAAAAAAGCTTTGTAAACCCAAAAGAATGCTGTATGGCTTGTTACATGGAGTCCCGTAGACTTTGTTAAAAGAGGGTGAGAACAATGTATAGAGTGATAGCGCGGGAAACTCCTTAATACATTCTTAAAAATAATGTATAGCTTATTTTATTTCCATATTATTGATATTTCAAAAAGTAGTCAGTTAGGAACCAGATAAATATGATACTTGTGTACATGAAGAAGATGGAACTCAATGGCCAATTAGTTTTTTTTCCCCCCAGAAATCCATTGAACCAAATTATTAGGATTCTCCAGCTGAGTAAGAATAGAAACTGTATTATGGGACAGCATTCTCTGAACAGCTTAAAATCTGGGTTTAGCCTCTATTATTAGTAAAGATAGCATTCTGAAGTTTCAGCCAACTTGATGGGAAGGAACTGCTCTTGAAACAGTTTACCTCCTGAAGAGAAAGGTGCAGAGGGGAGTATGTTTTTACTAACATACTCCGCTGAGCTGCCTTGTTCTGGTCCCAGTCAAATGGATGAGATGTGGGGAAGCCTGCAGTTGTACTGCTGGCCATCAGCAGGAGTGTTTGTTGCTATGGGAACTACTGCTAAGAAACTGTACGGAGGGGGAATGGCAGAAAGGGGAGGGGGAACTGGAAGGACATTAAAAAAAGCTATCCAGTTGTTAGAGAACAAGAGACAGTCTATATCTGATGACTGTGAACCTTTTGGTCCTTAATGGTTCATTTAAATAAATTCATGATTTCCAATTAATTCAGAAAATAAAATATTACTGAGGGGCTGTTAATTTGTGTGATATTTCAGGCAAAGAACCAAAATTTTGGTGCAGTTTTCATCAGAATTTTAGCTATGCTTGACTAGGAAGTCATTACATCACATTTATCTGTTTGGATGGGGGAGACATTAACAGCCTTATGAATATTCATGTTGTCTGGTTAATTAAGTTAATTGTACTGCAGAAGTGCTTGCACTTCCAAGGACAATTTTTTTCTCTACAATTTCTGTTTGGTACCTTCATCAGTCATGCTTTACATGACCTGCAGGTACTTTGTCCTTACTGTGATGCTTTTGCAGGTTTCACGGGAAAGAGGTTTTAGGAAGTTGTTTGTAATGTCAGGAAAACAGGTTTATATTTTGAACAGAATTATATTTTTTTAATAATAAAATCTTGTTTGTTTCTGTTTAAAAAATGCTGGTGACAGAGATGCTGGAGTTGTATGGATGAAACCTTTATACAGTAAATTGAGTAGCTGGAGTGAGATCTAAAAATGTGACTGTTAGAAATCTGTGAGGGCTACAAACCCATTCATGAGCAACAAAGAAGGATATTAGTCTCTAAACTAGTATGGTAGTGTTCAGGGGAACCATCTTGTTATTGGTAAATAATATTCTGAGCTTACATGGGGAGAAAAAGATTTAAATTACTTGGGAAGATGAATAGTGGCATTAAACTCACTATTACTGAATAAACAAATCAGCAAAGCTTTTTTTTTTTTTTTTGTATGATAACTTTCATTGTTGGTTTCTGTTTATAAGTTTTTTTTGTGTGTGTGGCACCCTCCTTGTATAGAACCTAGGTAATGAGACGTGTCATTCAGTCATTACTGGGATCAAAATGATGTTAGGCATGTATTAAGAGTTTTTTAGAGAAGGTAGTGGTACTTGCTACTGCAAAACTGTGCATGTTCTAGATCTTCAACTTGTGGAAGGGTGGATGTATTACCTACATTTTTGAACACAGGCAGAGCTTGTTTTATTTTCCCAGGAGTCATGAAAGGGTGGGGTTTTGCCTTGTTTACTGCTGCGAACGTCAATGAGCTCCGCAGGATTTAAGAGAAGGATGCAATTACTTGGGCCTATCCTGTTAGTAAGAATGAGATTTAACTCTCATTAGAGTCAGTATGAAGATTGGTATTGACTTCAGCTGTGGTCAATTGTTGTCTTGATGCCATCTGTATTACACCTTCCTTAAATGAGGAATCCCTGTTTTAAGACATACCAAGCCTGATCTTCAGGAGTATATTCCACTTTCTGCTCTTTTATTAGCGTGATCTTCAGTGACAAAGAAAAATATTTTTTTCAGAATAACAACTTCCTGGTTGTCAATTAATGGGAAACAAACACAATTGCATGACGTGTAATGATCTGCTCTTTGTGTGTGTGATTTCCTTTGTTTTGGAGAGGTTCCCATAAAATTTGAGAGTTGGAAAAAACTATTTGAAGGAAATATTTGAGTATTTTTGAGCTACTTCTCTAGCTAGCTTCACTGGCTAAGCAGAATTAGTTGAATCTAGAAGTTAAATGTCATAAGTCATTCAAACATGAAATGGTGTTGGGAATATAATTGTATTATTCTGTGAAGAATTGCTTTTTTAGGTTAAACCTAATTTTTTGTCACTGAATTTTCCTTATGGAACTGTATTTTATGTTCACTGAATTGAAAAACTCACTATTTTGCATAGTAAATGGTATCTAGAGCTACATTTTTGCCCTTTCTTTTTTATGCATATTGTACAGAAAGAAAAGTTCAAATAACTTTGAGTTGTTGGATATAAATGAATGGAATTGTAATATTCTTAATAAACTGGACTTCCTCTTAGTGTATCTAGAGAGGCTTTCTTTTGGCACAAAAAAGCAAAGACTTGCATTTAGCTTTTGAAGATGTCAGTTTATTCTTTCAAAGTACTTCATAATCTCAATTTGCTGCATTTATTTAAACATTCCTTTTTTTACAAAAAGGAGAAAGAAATTTATAGTCACCTATAAAATTCTTAGACGTGTGAATGAAATTACTTTTGTTTGTTTACAGAATAAAACTGTACATAACCTGATTTCTACCACTGGAGATGTAAACTTCAAAGAATGTTTTGTATTAGTTCTCTTAATAGATGCACCTCACTTCTTTCATATAGTAGGAACCCTGGGAGCCTTGCTCAGAGCTCCTTTCTCTGACGTTATGAAGGCTTTCCACGAGGTTCTGAGTATTCTGAATTACTGTCAGAAACTAAGGTGCTGTAAGGACGTAACAGGTGCTCTGTGTGATACTGAGGTAAAACTTCCAGTTATTTTACAAATTCTTATTTAGAGAAATTATTGGAAAAAAATTGAAGCCTATACTCCCGAATAAGAATGAAAAGATACCTTTGGAGCTTCGTAAGTATGTACATCAGTCTTTCCAAATCTAGTTGTTGTTTTAATACCACTAATATGACATCAAACATTGCAGGGTTTTGGGATGAACATAATTTTTCCGTCTGGTACATGATGCTTTTAAAGTGCTTATTTAAATATTGAGTGCCTCTTGTTTGAAATGTGATAGCTGTTCCCTTTCCTCTCTTCTCTCCTTCACTTCAGAAAGATGAGTTTAAATGCTTCCATAAAACTTAAGGCAAATTTAGCATCCGGAATTGTCTATTGCTGCTGCAATATATTAAATAATTCAAGCAACAAGAAAATGATTTGAAGATCTAACTGAACTTATTCCTTTATGGAATGTTAGGTTCTAAATTGTTCTTTTGTAATTTTTGTTATTTTAATTAATCTGTTGTTGAACTATTAATCCCTTAATCAGTAATATGAAGAAGGTGAATATTCTGCTTGCTTGGTGGCAGGCCCTGGTTCTTTTATATGTGCAGAAGAGAATCCCATGGCCATACTGCTTGGCTAAGAAATGCCAGGAATGTGATCAATGAGAAAAAGCAACCTGAAATTCTATTAAACCTGTACCCATTTAGGAAAGACACAACTGTTCAGGATTTTTAAGATAAATTGCCATTTAAAAGTCAACTGATACACAGCTACACAATGTGCATACATTAAAGCAAAAGGGCAAAATTTACATGTATATCCACGTTTCTTACACAGGTAAAGTGACTTGACATACGAATCACCACCAAACATGGGTCTCCAGAACCACGCTGCTTTTTCTTACAAACTGATAGCTAGTTTTCCACTCTCTCGACCAACTCCATCTTGACATTGCTAATTCTTGAGTTTTTTACTTTTTTTTTCTCTTTCCTATTTACTGCCTGATTTACTGCTCTTCCCCTTGTCTCAAAATAAATGAATCTCTTCTATCCAGTGGTTAGTAGTACAACAGTTTTACACTGGCTGGGTATTGTATTAATTTTTCTAACTTAAAAATATTTCCCAAATATATCTTATTAGATAATCTGCCTTCTTGTACAGTTCTTCAGTACAGCACTTAGGTATAGAAATAGTGCCCCAAGCCAGACAATTTTTGCAAAGCTTCTCCTTCCCTCCCCCCCCCACCTTGGTTTTTATGCCACTTCTGAATGAATTTACATAGAGGATTTTATAGAATGTCTAGAAGTTTTAATGAGTTTAATTTGTACTATTCAGCATTTCTGCAGTTACCAAGACTAAGCAATTGGGGAGAGTGGTGCTTTTT
>VXBL01002380.1:970229-1100963 GCA_013400195.1 Aramus guarauna | reverse complement strand
TTTTTTTTTTTTTAATGTGGTAAATGTCTCGGTTTCTTCATTCAAATAAAAGATAAAAGTTGTGGATTAATTTTTTTTTTCTTGTTATTCTGTATCTGTCTTATTTTTACAACAGTTTGTGTTCACTTTTACAGGTACTACTAATATTTTGGCCCACACTCTCTATGGTATTAAGCATGCAGTGACTGCAACGTTGCACATTATAATGGGTAAATGTTTTTACAGATGTTTTCAGATTTTAAATACAGAAGCAACATTTAGAAGTTTGCCATAACCAGTTGTTTAATAAAGACATGCCATTATGCTATATCACTGTAAACTATCTTGGGAGACTTTAAAACCCAAATGATTCTATCCTCCTTTATAATGTACTGGAAAGGTTATGATTCTTTGAGTATAGTTTAGTAGCAAAGGTTGCGCACCTCATCTTCTGGTGCCTAAATTCTGCCATGGAATAATGCCTGATTTTGGCATTCATGTCCTATTACTGATGTTTTTTTAAAGCAAAAGGTAACCTTTCCCAGACTTGATTGTGTGAACGGTGTTACTCTGTGTGTGTTGTTATGCAATGACTGGTTGCGTTAATCACTTGGTTATTTTAATTTAATGTACCTGCTGAAGACAATAGGAAAGTATACAATACTGTCAGCTTGACAAAGTGGTTAGAATTAGACTTTTCAGGGAAGTATTGTCATTTTTCTGAGAAAGTATCATTCATCTCTCTAGCTCTGTGTACAAGCCTTTTAAACACTAACATTTTCTTTAGGAAAGCTTTATTAGTAGGAAAAACTATCACTTGGCATTCAGTCTGTACAATAGGTTTTGAATGTGAACATGTAGTTATGCTAAAGGAATAAAACTAGGTTGCCAGTGCAAGCCCTATTTTCAAGTCTTGGAAAACAGCAAATACTTAGCTGAGCAATGTTAATATTCCTCTCAAAGCAATTTTTCTTGAGGATGTTTTGTTGTTGTTGTTTGGTCCTTGTTACTCCTCGAGGAGCATAAGGCTGCAACAACACTATGCCACCGAACCCGGTGGGATAGTGTTGTTGCAATTTCTGTAACAGATTTTGTTTTTTACATGATTGGGTTGTTAGCCCAAAACAAAACCCCCAACCTGAAGGGCCAGTTTCTTGAGGATGCTTTTGATTAAATAAAAAAAGAGAATAATGGGGAAGATAGTTCCACTTTGAGTATCTTTTCTAGACTGTGCAATCAGCAGTGGAAGAGACTTTGCTCTGTTTCTTAGGTGTTAATGTACAAGCCTTGACATGCAAAATCTAAAACTCTATTTCTAAATCAGAGATACTCAACCTAATGGAAACCACGCAGGTTCTATTACATAACAGATGTATATACCCCGCCTGGAAGAGAATTAGATGTCTAAATTCTATAACTGTAAACATAAATATATTTAAAACCTATATTTAAGAGTTACTGTAACTCCTCCAGTACAGTGTTCATTCATTACAAACATTTGGTGGAGTGGTTCGAAATATTTATGTAGCAATATTGCATTTTCTTTGATGCTGAGTTTTGAAAATTTGAATAGAATTAGGAGTCGCACCCCGTGCAGCCTGATAGAATGGCTGAATTTTTGCCATAACATTTTTAATATTTTGAAGCATCTAGATGTTCTTCTCTGAAATTACTGCTTTAATAGAGTCTTAATTATATCTAGATTAATTTCAGTTTCAACCAATAAAACTTGACTTCCAAAAAAGAGAAAGGTCTGGAGTTTTTTCTCTCAGTTAAATTAGGTGGAAAGGAAATGGTAAGTTGTGTTCAATTTTTAATACAGATGTTATTTGTAATTTCTGATCTTTATCTTTGAAATTTTAGGACATATTCAACCAGTAGATGTCTGTACTTTCAGTACTCCAAGCAAGCTTTTGCGGTTTGGGTTCTCAGCTATGTTTGGTTTTGGTGCGAGGACTCTAGCTTTGGCTGAAAAACACCGTTGGATGCCCTCCAATCAGCGGAAGGATTTTGCTTTTATCAAAACACTGGCAGATCTCAAGTATGCCATGAACTGTTATATTTTTCTAGTATTTCTTACTTTCTTGAAGAAAATCCAGTAATTAATATGGTAAAAATATAGAGACCAGTGATTTAGCTATCTTAACTTCTTAACTGCAGACAGATTTAACTCAGATGTGATGTATATCCCTCTTACAAGTTAAAGAGGAGATAAATTCTGTATATTCAGCATTTCCTTTAAATCATCTTAATTTGGATAGAAGTTTGTCTAGCAGTCAGAATATTGGTTTACATGATAATAAATATCAATACTTTTCTAGGCCAGAGGAATGTGAATTATCATTTCTACCTCTACAAATTCCACAGGAAAACTCTCATGAGAATGACAGGTAAGTAAAACTGTGTCAAACAATTCCAAAGCTAAAAAATATGTGTCTTTGAAGATAAAATTGTACAAATTCTTAATTTTGTTCAAATTTGATCATCAGGTAAAACAATCCTAAAAAAAGATTTGACAACTGCAAACCTGTAGACTTTGTAAAATCTTCCCTATAGACTATAAAGAATTTGTTACAAAGCAGTTTTCTGCTCAGTATTACTTGTTTGTTCAGTTCCATTAATCCTTTCTTCCATTGAGATCTTATTTTTTTCTAAAATTGTTTAAATGTACTAAAGTGACTTTAAATTATTTTACCTATGTGTTTCCACTCTTTTAGCAAGAAGAAAGAGAAAATGAAAAAAAAGAGTGAGTTTTTCCTTTTATGATTATTTAAAAGTGAACTGTGGCTTGTTAAGCTGGAGTAATATAGAATTACTCTGTTATATTTAGGTAGCAAGGATCAATGGCACAAAATTCAGGGTCACTTCCTGAATGTGAGCATTATGGCAATCCCTTGTCTGTGTTCAATGGCACCAAGAGGCTTGGCACCTAATACGAGGTCAGTAGGGGTTTAGTGAATTAGTCATGTCTATAAATTCTGACATCTTACCTTAAGACCTTGGCTTTTCCGAGAATACGAGCCAGTGTTTAGGTAGTCTGGTCTCTCTGGAATGGGGGAGGGACCATAGACTGCAGCAGACTTGATAATCCCAGGAATTGTAATCAGTTTTTGGATCAGCCAAATAAGGTCAAGTAGTCTAACTAGAATGAGTGGATAATTGCTGTGATTAAATTAGTTGGCAAGTCTGACTTAAGTAGTAGTCATTGAGCAGTCATCTGTCATAGGATTTGGCTATATGTAGAAACTTTGTTCTTGGATTTTATTTTTTTCAAATATAAAGGTGCTCCTCATCTTCTGCTTTACAGCCAGCAAAAATGAAGTATGAATCTTTCTCCTGTCATGAAGAACTGAAATTCACAGTTGTCTTCTGTCTTTTGTTGTTTTTGGTTGGTTGGTTTGGGTTTTTTTGTTTGTTTTCCTGACCTTGGGAATTACAGTTTATACATATAGGGTTTTGGAAAACAAATGAGTATGTAATCTGGTTGTTGACATTGACTCATTTTGCCTTTAGCTCATTCTGGAGAGCATGCTTTATTGTGGTCAAAACAGTGATCAGGTGATAAATATTTATACTTGATGTATCCAGCTGAGGATTAAGCAGAGTAGCAAGTCCAAACTGTAGTTGTACATGAAAGACAACGTGCTCCCTCAAAAAAGAATGCAGAAACTCGTATGTGTGTGTGTGTGTATATCTATTAAAAACCCCCAACACTCAGGGAAGTTTATGGAATGAATCTGTTTTGTTTAATTTGATTATCATTAGGTGAAAATAGATGTGCCTTAGAATTGATCAGGTATTTTTCTTCAAATTATTGGTCGACCTGGTAGAATTTGACTTCTTGGAAACAATGTAGAAACAAATGTTTTTGATGAAACTCATTGAGAAGTTTTCTTTGCTACAGAGGTCCTGCTAAGCCTCATACACCTCAAGACAGTGCCCTGATACTGTCCCCTCAGGAACTTACTGTTCAGCCTTTGGTGTGTTATATACCAGTCAGTAGAAAGATTCTGACAAGAATTGAGGAAATTAGTCTTTTTTAGCTTTGCTTTCTCTTTCCATCTCTTCTGACACCTGTTTGTAGGTGACAGGAAATTTTATGACAACTCCATGCAATTACTGCAGGTTTGAAGGAGCCTGTCTCTCATACAGTGTAGTTGCTCAGTGGATCCCCCTATCTTTTCATATAAAGACATCCTCTCCCCCCTTTTAAAAAGTAATCTTAGGTGTGCAGTCAGCTATAGTAGGGTAGGAAGAGTAGATTTCTTCAGACAGGTGCTTCGTTTCTTATAGTGAATAGCATCTTGGCTGTAAGGCTTTTCAACAGTGGAAATCCAAATGTTGCACTAATTATTATTAGAGACTCAAGACCCATTATGGAAGTATCAGCTAAACTCAGCTAGGTTTCTTCCCTCTGTCCTGTTTTCTCCAAGAGGTTTTTGCCATGTGAAGACATTTGAAGTGGAATAAAAACTTCGACTGCTGCTTGTAACTCTAGTTATACTAGTCTAAATTTGCAGAAACATGTCAAGATACATTTAACTGTCTGCCCTATGTGAGCCATGTGAGATATTTGTTTCTCACAGTGTAGGTGTTGTACTTCGCTGCAAATTGGACTTTCAAGAGAATTAATGAGAATTTTTAGTCATCTCTGAATGTAAAATGCCATAGTACCGAATGCATTGCCCAGTAGCCTGCCGTGCCCTTTTATTGCAGCAAATATAAGGAGGCAACTTTTTCAATTTCACTATCACTGTTTTCTCAATCAGCAAAGTAATGCTATACCAGGTGACTTGTTTAACAGTTATGGAAAAATTATCTTCCTAGATTGTGCTATATCGTAGTCTGAGAACGTTCCCGATGCAGTCATTCAGTAGCCAGAGAACTATGAGTGGGGAGAGATCTGTGGTGGTAGGCTGGGTATATTTTTTTTAAACATTCTTAACATATTTTCCAAGCATACATGGTGAATAAACATATATATGTATGCATATATATTCAGAAGATACAAAATACATCATCTCTGTATAAAATTCAATCACAGTAGTGATTGCCGTGTTCTTCAGATCCTCTTCTTGAACACTGATTTGTATCTATAACTGAAACAGGACTTAGGCATGATTGCATTGAGATTCAGGTTGTTAGGTTCTGCAACAAGGTACAGTTGCAGTAAGGAATCTGTGAATTGATACTAGCTCACTGTCTGACCCCAGTTCTCAAAGATGCTAAAATATCAATGGTGACTGGATCCCTAGGGCCTTTGAGTATCTGTACTGCAGGGTCTCTTCTTGATTAATCTCTAGTATCTGACTGGTTTATCTTGTACAAAATTCCCTTCAGTTTTTAACTGTTATGTGCTTTGTGAAATGTGTAAGCAGAACTGTACTGAGAATTGCTAAAAGAATAGCAGCATAGTTGAAGATCAGGATCTTTGTTAGGGCAGCATGAGTGTTAATGGAGGAGATGAATGAACCCATTTGCACTGGGTTACATGATGGGGATGTGCTTGCATGCATCATGGGAATGGTTTCTTGGCAAAGCTCTGCCTCATGACATTTATGGTAATCATTATACTTTGCTGGAGAGAAAAGCAAAAAGATAAATTTGTGATCCCCATTGTTTAAAAATAATCTGTTAAGTAGAAAAGCAGGATTTTTAAAATTATATGTCTTATGGTCAATAAATTACGGATATTGATAGGGGAGTATAATTTTATTATTACAGTGTATGTTATAACTATATGGATGCTAAATAACCTCAATTGCATAGTATATATTGACCAGAGGGGAGGAGGATTGGCAGAAAGTTTTTAAAAAAAACATTGAGACTATTCTATTAATCTATTTTGAAGAGCCTGTTAAACTTCCAAATTAATGAATTTTCTTTTGGAAACTAAATTGATCTGCTTTCCAGGTTGAATAATGGAAGCATGGCTCTCATTGTTGTACAAAATACTTCTCGAACAGAATTTATAAAACATCTGAAAAGATACACCAGCGTAAAAAATCAGGTACTGTTAATTTCTTTCTGGTGATTATAAAAAGAACAGTTCATCATGGAGATAGACATACTGCAAGAGTTAATGTTAGCATCCTCATAAGGAGACTTAGCTTCCTGTCAGAATACATTAGCCCCCTTTTTATCTGATTTTTTTTTTTTTTTTAAATCACTAGACTAATACCGATTAGCCTATTTCAGCCCATCTGTTGTGGTTTAAATTGTATTTGTGTTGTACCATAGTTTTACGGGTGTAAAACCCTTTCATCACAATAAAGGAAACGCATGTTGTATTTAAATTTTGTGTAGTACAGAGATCAAGAACGCAGACTGGGGGGGCATCATGCAACTCTTTGTAAGAAATAGGTAAAGTCTGTAATTTCAGCAGATCAGTGCATGCTATGCTGATAGTAGTGGATTATGACCATTGATTTTTAGC
Source organism: Aramus guarauna (assembly GCA_013400195.1). Classification (NCBI taxonomy): domain Eukaryota; kingdom Metazoa; phylum Chordata; class Aves; order Gruiformes; family Aramidae; genus Aramus; species Aramus guarauna. The sequence continues at coordinate 1,094,548 of VXBL01002380.1, read as the reverse complement.
AGGTATGCATTCCATCTAGTTACGAATGTTTGCAGAACTGCATTTCAAAATTGTGGTCATTATACTGTCTTTGAAGAGAAAAATGAAGCATCCAAACACAGTGCCTTCTTGCTGGCCTAAATACCCAGCACGTAGCCTAAGTGTACTGGTACTCATTCAAATGTTTCAGGATTATGTGAAATCACTTTTACAAGAAGGTTTAGATTTGAATTAGATAACCCTTCACCAGTCAGAGGGTTTGGGGGGGTCGGTGGATGACAATTCCATGTGACAGCACTAACAGCTGCCTTTAGGAAATAGTTTATGGTTTCCAGTTATGCTTTTGTGGAGGAAGGCTTTGCTTTTCTCTCTACCTTTATAGTTAGTAATTAGACAAGGAGATGTGGACCCTCCTTTAAACTTAAGATCACCATTTACTGGAATTCTAACTAGCCTTGTTTAGGACAGGATTACTGGTAATGATGAACAGAGCTCAGGAAAAAGTCTGCTTGGATTTTCACATACTCTGAAAGCACGTGCTATTTTGGTGTGTGCAATATATACCACCTCACCTGTAAATTGAGCAAGTCTGATATGAGAATGCAAATGGAACACTACCATTTTTTCTGAGGCATTATTTAGGATAATAGCTTGTTAATCTATAAATGCTAGCTGGAATATATAATGCCTGATGTGGTCAAAGCTAGAGTCAAGTGTTCTCACTTAAGACAAAAAAATAAAGCAAGCTTTTTAATTTCAAGTAATCCAGTTTGTTGCTAAGCTACCACCGATATCTTTCATCTTCATTTAATATGTATCTGTGTTTGGTTTAGTTCAATTTTCCCTTTGTTGAGACCTACACAGTTCAAGAAGTAAAAGTACAACCAAGGCTTAAAAGTGGGCTTGATGCCAAAGAAAATACATCTTTGAATGCTGCTTCTGCGGAAGGAAATCACCCTTGGAATATAGATGGAGACTTAATGGAAGAAGCAGCAGAAGTTCATGTTCGGTAAGTATTACATTTATGGACTGTATAGCTGTAACAGATTAGTACTGCAATCTCAAGTGCATGCAACACAGATGACACCAAAACTGGGCGCTGTAAATACTTTAAGAACAGTCCTTTTGTGTGCTTTTGCGCACTGCACAGTCTGGCTCCTTTGGCATTGTTTCAGCCTCTGCCCTGTTGCCTTGTGCCCATCTTTGGCAGGTTTGTTATGACCCACTTGGCCTCTCCTTTCTGCTGCTTCGTCAGCTTCCAGCTCCCTTCCAGCACTTCTTTCTGCCTCTTACTTTACCCTTCTGTTTCTTAGAGGAGAACAGAAGCATAGAAAGGTCTGTGGCTCTGGGAGGAGCTCCTTATGGGATAAGGATTCCCAAAATATCAGTGTGTGTAACCTCAATAAAAACCCGTAGTTGTTCAATTGTGGGAAACTTAGTGCTGCTTGAGAATAGTCTCCCTGTGTAGGATCAAAGAGAGGCTATGAATGCATAGGGAAATGGGAGGATTATCAGTGGAATTAAATGGGTGATGGCTCATTCTTCTGCGACGCACACAGGATTAGTCAAAGGCACAGAGCTCACAGTAACACTCTGATATGTTAAAATAAAAGACAGATCATGTTCTAGGATATAGAATACAAACTTCTAAAGATGACCTTATAGGAAGTGTCAAAATGTAATTCACTTGATTTTATTCCATATAGCAGTTCATACATATTTGTTCTAACACACCCCCCACACCCCCCATTGCAAGAGTTAATGAAATTGATAAAGTTTGACTTCCTCACTTCACAGGGTGCATCCTCAACTTATTAATCTCTATGGTGTGAACACTGATGACCTGGAGAGCTCCCAAGCAACATGCAATTGCATATAGAAGGGACACGCTGCCAGTTCTGCTTTAAAGAATCCTTTTCTCACCTCCATGCAAAGCTTTCCAAGGTCCCAGTCTTTCACTCACTGAATTCAGTTGTTGTAGCAGAAGCTAACTGGGATGTTTGTGATATTTCTGGTTTTAAATTCTTATCAAGTTATATATTTTTATCAGGTTATATTGAAGTGTAAAGAAACTGTTAGGCTTAAGAAAAAATGAAAACTGATTATATTGGTCTCATAAATTTGGGGTTTGAGAAGTGTCTGTCAGAAGAATTTTTTTTTCTTTAAAATAATTCTAGCTTTTTGCAATAAATACAGTATGAAATACTTTTAAGTCTGCTGCTACTATCCATGTTGTCAGGGAACTAATTTCAAATAGACCTGGTGAGCAGAGGTATGGTACCACCTCATGCTGAAGAATGGTGCAAAATACAGATTTTGTTTTTCTTTAATCAAGTACTTCTATTTCTAGTATAATTTTTAATGTTGCCTTAATAGATTTGCTTTCAAATTGTTTCTAGTCAAACAGTACTACAGAATATGCTGATGTCTTATACAGGTCTTTTTGGTTGAAATGTATTTTAAAGACTACTCTTTGTACAAAATAAGTATTTAAAAATATTTTATCTATCCTAGCACTGAAAAGATATTCAGCATAGGTTTTGTTGTTGCTAAGAATAAAGTTATGATAAATACCTTAGAGTTGACTTAAATTTTGTATAACTTCCTTATTTTTATAAGTGTTTGGGGTTTTTGTTTGTAACTTATTTAATATTTAATACAATTACTTGAGAAGACAGCAAATTAAGACTCTATTCTTTCTGGAAACTGGCTTGCTTTGAGATGATGGTAAGCATCAGACTGACAAGTTTGTCCGTCTGTAGGACTACAAGGATAATGAACATTTTCCTGTTAAGTTCTCTATGAATCATTTGGAAGGCGGCTGACAAATAATGTAAGAGAGCTGCACTGTCTCATGGCTAGAATGAGTTGCTTTAAGTTCTTTCTTCAGTAAGCAGCCGAGTAGAATGTGAAATCCAGTCCTTTTAATATTTTGTTAAATCAAGGCCCTAAGCCTTTACATGGGATCTATACCTACTATATTTTATTTGATTTTAAATACTACTTGCCAAAAATTCTTATCTGCAATAAATATGCAAGACAAAATACTGCCCCTGAAGTACTGCAGGTGATTATTTGTCTCCTAAGAACAAGCTGTTCCTTGTTGAAAATCTGATGCAGTCTCTGTGGGTAAAGCTGGCCAGTGGTAAAGGCCAAATTCCTAGACTATCAAACACCTGCTTCGTGGGCAATTATTACAGGAATCTTGCAGCTAGTTCTGCTCTTTGCACTGGAGTTAGTGGCTGCAGAGCAGGATCAGAGTCACAGCATCCTTGGGGCTGGACGGGGCCCTGGCTGGGCTCTAGCCCAACCTCCTGCTCTGAGCAGGTCCAGCCATGAGACCAGATCTGGTCACACAGCAATTCATCCAGGCCAGCCTTGAAACCTCCAAGGATGGAGACAAGTTCTCTGCACCCCTGTCCGATGCCTCGCCGGCCTTGTGAGGAACATGTTTTTCTTTATGTCCTGTTGGAACCTCTCATTTCAGTTTATACCTGTTGTCTGAGTCACAGTGAGTAGTCTCCAGTTAAATTACTATAACTGATACTATATCACATTAAGTATTTTTTAACATGTTAAGATAATTCAAACTAAACTTCCTGAAATTCTCTAAGAAGGAGATTCCCGCTACATTTTGTAGATTTAACTGTTTTTATTACATAACTGAAAATTAACAAAATAATTGAACTTGCAGAAGAAATAGCATCCATGTGCTTAACTGGTTGGGGTTCTTTTTAATAAAATGAAATTAAGTGGCACTTTACAACCTTGCCACTATCAGGACATAATACATTCATTTTTTGTCAACCTAGTTTAACTGAATTTTGCTTCGTATCCTAAGAACAGGCCATCAACACTTACATGTTAATAATAGAATCTGAATAGGAAATATACCATTTCTAAGGCAACATCATCACATGTACTGATATAGGTAAACAATTTAAAAGATAAAATGCTTTAGTTTCACTTCTTTGCATTGTTTGTACTAAAAAAGAATGTTAGTACTTTTTCCAGTATTTGAGGTATGTTTTTCACAATATGCTGTAATATCAATCTAATTTCTGTTCAAAGATATTTTGGTTAAAGTGCAAAAATTCACTAAAGCCATTTGGAAGGTAAGCATTTTGTGTATATTTTTCATTGACTTGAAGAATGAAATGTTTTCTTGCACATACTTTATTTTGATTTTTTTTTTTTAAATATATGCACATTCATTTGTCCTTACTTTGCAGAAGATTTTAGAGAGAAAATTTACTTTGGTGCGATCCACATTTTTGGCATCAAAGTGAAAGGAAATTACAAAATGGTCCCCAATACCTTTAGAATCTGTGGACAATGTGGCTTTTATGGCACCAAACACTCTCCTAGCAAAAGTACTTGTTGAAGGCACTTTGTATCACTTCAGAGTCTTGGGCTAATTCCATATGAGGTGCAGCCTCAAAGTATATGTACATATTACATTCATTTCTGCCTGCAGTTCAAAAAGACATCAAAGGCTCAGCAAGAATGGCCATATTGCATACTGCTGTCAATAAATTCAGTTATTGAAGAAGTTATACATTCTCCAGTTGTACTGGGGAGCAAAGTAACACTTTTTTCCCTGGATTGTACTATTTTACCAAAGCTAGGTGGCACTGCAAACTTATCTAGCTGAAGAAACTTCTGTAGTAGCAGAGCAGTGGTTTGAACCATGTTTCTATTCAGTCATTTGCCTTTCTGCTCAGGGGTTTCTGAAGATGCCTGTTTGGGTGGTATTTATCTGAAAACGTCACAAGAAGCCAAGCTAGCTAGCGAATGACTTCCTCATTAAATACTTTCAGGTAAGAGGTGGCATTTGGCCCAGTAAGGTTGGCATTTGGAGTCTTTTGGGTATGTATTTCTCTGTTTTGTCATCATGTGAAGTCTTTTTTTTCAAGTCCTGGAAGAATGCCAGTACTAAATAATACTACGCTAAGTACTATAGAACAATCTTCAAATAAATAAAAATAAATACTTGTTTTGAAAAAAGCCAGGTAGAAGTATTTCACTGGAGAAGTCCAAAACATCATGCCAGCAATACGTGAGGAAAGGATGACACAACTAATTCTGTCATGCTTGCAAGTATCACGTTAATGATGGCTACAAATTATGATTGCTGACACATGACTCATTCTACAGCTACCAGAAGATTCTGTGCTGCTTCTCCAGCCTACCCCACAGAACTCCCTGCTCTGAATCCCCCTCTGACCTTCCCGGTTCTGGCTTGCCTAGGTGTCTAAGTCTCTGCTGCGTTGTGGCTGTGCCTGTGAAGCCAAAGCTTACGAGGTTACCTTCAGAAGCCCAGGAAAGCTTCTGATAGCTGCTTTCTACATCTGTGCGCTCTACTTACAGTCCTATTGGTTTTTGCTAATTTACCATTGTAAAACAGCTAAAGCTAGAGAAGGGAGGATTTCTTCTTGAATGTCTAATAAAAAAATTATTGAAACTTGAAAATGAATAGAATAACTCATGCTAACATGTTTGAGAGCTTACTTTCCAGAACTGGCAAACATTACTACTTTCTAGAAATTCTTTTTTCTGGTTTCTTCTCTTGATCTTTAGTGTTCTTCTGTTTGAAACCAGATATACAGCATTTCAAATATTACTGAGAGACTTCCATACAAACTATTTTACCATTTTCATATTAGAAAAACAACAGTACTCTGAAGTGTAGTCTGCCATACAGTTCAAGGAAATAAGCGTATTTTGAAAGCGAGCAAGCTCAAGACCGGTTTTCTTGTTGCTGATGTATCTCCCATGAATTAACCTGAATATTAAATTCTTCATTTTAACACCAAACGTTTATTTGCCATCTTATTCATCTGTATTTCCATTTGTAAAACTCCAGCTGTTTCTTTTGTTCTTGTCTTGAGGGACTGGTTTGTACTGCCTTTTGAAAAAGCCAATCTGAAATACATAATTTTGGAATCTGTTGTCAGCAAACTTTCATTATCAAATCTAAACCATAAAAGATGAACTAAAATAAGACATGTATCTGTGGTGCTTATGAACAAAGGTATTTGCTATTGCTTTGTCATACCAAGTAATCAAGTGTTACTCATCAATCAAAAAAGTGGGTTTGCTTTTTCTTTTACTTTTTGGGAGGCTAATACGCTCCTGCATGGAGTAAGCACATGTGGGTTTGTGAACTGTAACAGCCCACAGAATCCAGTATTTTTTACAATGTGAAATGGTAATAAAACTTTCCTGTTAAACTTTTCATTTCTACAGTTCCCTGGGAAAAAGGCTGGATGGAGAAAGTCTGCATGTAGGTAAAGATGTTAACAGTTTCTTAATCGCTTGTCAGAGGAGCTGCATCCTTCATAGTTTCCTTTTTTACTTATGCACAGGATTTTTTTAGCATTTATGTTGCAGTTTAAAAGCTTAAACATTTTATTCTGGTATGGAACTGTGTTGTAGCCTGTTAGTCATGTATCAAGTGACATTAAATGTGGACCACCATCCCACAAAAATGATCCATTTCATATCATTAAATTACGTAAACCATTTGCAAACATGAGATGCCATATCAAACATGGGAAGGGGTTTGTGGTGTTGAGTAACAGAAGATGTAGAATATGCAGAAGATAAAATAAAGAAAAAGGGAGAAGTATTTTGGAAAAAAAAAAACAAACAACAAGTTACAGGAGGAATTATGTTTCTTTAGAAAGGACAGATAATAATAAAGTATTATTTATGCTTTAATCTGCATTAACAGATCCAAAGATCCACCAACAGTGTGAATTCCTGACTTGAGAACAACTGAGAAATACTGAAAACCTACCTTCCACAATATAAATGAAAGAAGCAAAAGCAAGGTAACACCAACTATTAAGCCTATTCCAATAATTAGTACAGTAATGCGGTATTTTGGCTTTTGGTGGTGCACTCCTTCCAAATAGACCTGGAAAGCAGAAAATAACTTTAGTGCTAACTTTTTTTTCCCCCCCTAAAAGATACTAAAACAAACTAGGAAAATTAATTACATTCTTAAGCAATTAACATAATGTTAATTGCCTGTGGATAGATATGTATAGAATTCCACAATTTTAATTGCTGTTGGTTTTTCTACTTTAACAAGTTTATCACAAATTCATTAAGAGAATTCTTACATATGCAACTTGCTTGTCCTTGTGTAGTTCAATAACTTTTGCGTTTTCTTCTGGTGAGGCTGTTGCTCTTACTTCAAACTTCAATACTGACGCATCATCCTGATTAAAAAAGAATTTCTATCTTTAAAAAAAAAATAACTTCAACACATTAATTCCTACCCAGCAAAAATGGTAACACAGCTGCTCACAGAAACAGAATCTCACACAAACACACAATGGTGCCTTTTTCTGATCACAAAATAAATTAGTACCAGCAGCTGGAACAAAGCCCAGTTGGATTTTACTTAAGTCCACATTCATGCTGCTTTTCTTAGAAAAGTACAATTATGAGTTGAAATTAAATCCCAATCCTACCTAGCCCAACCAGAATAGGCAAAGCAACACATACTATAAAATAAAGTGATAATCTAAAATAATGTATTTTTCAGTGGTTTTAGTTTTTTGTATATCACCTTGAGACTTAGCATTGAAAACATAAACCAGGTACCACCTAAAAAGATTTGGATTTAATCATACTGTTTGCAAAAATATACTACTACTTAGAATTTATATGTAGAGAATACTGCAAGTATGCCTTGAAATATTCCCCTCAAGTATGAAAAATTCACGTTACCATTTCTAAAAGTGAAGGAGTAGCCTCCAGATGCAACTGAGCAGTTGCTTCTTTTCCACTTTCCAGGTTTCCAAGCTTGCAATGTATTCGCAAGCAAAGGCCGTCATTTTTCATGCAGTACTGCAGAAGAGAGGGAAAGATTAAAACTTAGGTTTATCAACATTATCATCTTAGTATTAAAGACTCTCAGGAACATAGTAAAACAAAAAGATCCATGTTTTTTCCTGAAAAGTCAGGGTGTCATCCACCAATGCCAATCCATAGGTGCTAAAGGAACAGTACAAGGGACCAACCTAATTGTTACAGAAGACAACAGGTCATTTTCCTTAAAAATTCCAATTATTTTAGACTGAAAAGTAACAATTGTCATGATTTGGTTATATGGCTTTATTACACTGTTGTTTCAAATTAGCTTTTATCAAGAATTGTAAATGACAATGACTACATGATATCCAGTATAAACAGTGTAACTGTATGGTCCTTACACTTGTATACTGCCAGCTAGCACCATTTCACTCACCTTTGGAGAAGACAAAAAAGCAAGTCTGTACATGATTATATTCTCTGTCCAAGAAGGCAATGCCTGAGTTCTGATGTGATATTCTAGTGCAGGCTGTCTCTCAATCATTGGTTGATGTTCCTTGTAATTTGCTTACTTAAAGTCCTGAATTAACATATTTTTAAAATGTCCAGCTTCTTTTAAGATGGAAGTATTAAACAAAATTGTACTTCATTAAACACAAGTTGCAGGACACTGACTTCTATGAGAACAAACCCTCAAAAATGTAACACTAGAATAGCAATTCTGGTTTGAACTACATAGTCAAGTATTTAACCTCCAGCAGGGTCCATTAGCAGGTACAGAGGGATAAGCTTGAACAGGCCAGGCATGAATGATATTCCCCCAGCCTCCCAAATATTTTTAATAAGTTCCTGAGCCAAAAATAATTTCCCTATATTTTGTTACTTTTAATGACTTTCAGTCCCATTAACTTGTATGGTCTCCCTTGGAATTCACTTATTTTTAGCGTTCATAACCCTTCAGTAAGAAGTTCCACCATGAAGACTACTTTAGGGGTTGGTTGGTTTTTTTTTGAACCTTGCTCTTATTAGTTACATTTGATGGCACTTTTTTGATGTGGAAAAGACAATGAATATTTGATCTGCATACTTCATGTAATTAAAATGAAGACTTTTTTCCCACGTGCATCATTTTTGATTTGTTACTGGATTTCATCTGCCATTCTCTTTGCCCACTGATTGTTACATAACCATTCTGCAGTTCTTTGTAGGGGACTGTCATCCATACTGACTGCAGTGACATGTCATTAATCTACTTCCTCATCTCAGTTCTCACCTCTTTCACTGAAGTCACTTATGGCTATGCCGAACTTATCACAGGTCATACCACAAATCCTGGGAAGACTGCTCTGGTGACCTCATCATGTAAGATATACCGTTGTCCTACAGCTCCTTCATACAGTCATTTATTTACCACTGATGCCAAAAGACAGACCTTACCATTTGTCTCTTAGCAGGCTTTGAAAAGAAGGTGACAAGATCCTTTAATATGTTTTCATTTTTTTCTGCTGTACTACAGTTTTTGGGATATTGATTATAGGAGCACTGTCCAACGGTTGTCTGGAAATAAAAATAACATAATTATGCACTGTTAGAATTAAATTAAACATCAGATAACCAGAATACAGATTTCTGAAAGGCAAGAACCTCAAAAGGAATCTAACTTTTACTTTCAGCATTCTAAAACCCACAGGCTGAAGATCATCCTATTCTTGTTCACTCTGCTTCCCCACAGCGAACAAACTTGTATGTTTCTGTGTACAGTGAGTTACACACAGCGGTTTAGGAAGTAGATATGATTGAACTAGAAAGGGGCTTGAGGTTTTTGTGCTCATTCGAGTCAACTATGGTAAGCATATTCAGACATAAGGAATCTCTTGCACGCTATTTTAGCTGATTCTTACGAATATTAATGTTCTACAAAGACTGTATACTATATATTCTACATAACCGTGAATATTCTGTTTGACATGAAATAATTAAGACTGATGGACTGGATTCTTTAAAGAGTTACCCAATGCAGAAATTCTTTGATTTGTTCTAATACAGTGTATTCTACTCCTTAACAGCAGGAAAGAATTGACAAATACAGCTACATGCCAAGGATCAAGCTTTGCACGGATGGATTCACTGAATTCAGTGGGACTCTAATAAGGACCTAAGGTATTAGGTATGACTGAAAGAAATGGATAGAAATCAAACACATACTTAGTACCTAGTTCTGATAAGCTCTGCTTCTCTTTTTTCATAGAATTTGTACAGCTAATAAAATTATATGAAGTAACCTGTGCTTACCTTGATATCCAATATGTTGAATAATTTGGAGTCGTCGGGTGGAAAAGCATTAGGTATCATTATCTCTAAGTTTGTATTTGGAGCCATGCTTGGTCCTGCACTGATAACCTTGTGGGGAAGAATGTTACCCATATAAAGCTTTAATTTGTGGTAGCTATTCAAGTAACAAAAACCCCCCCAAAAACCAATGCCCCCAAACCCCATAAAACTTCACAGAACACGGTGGCATCCTGTCATGAAAGTAGATTCTGCTAGGAGTTGTGACATTTAAAGAGATGAGTTGCTTAATTCATTCTGTAGGCTTACCCAAACCCTTCACTTCTCTGAACCTAATGAGTAAGTAGCGCTAATCTGTGATGACTACCCTGAGGTCATACAGCCTGCCTTCCAGGAGAATATGCAAAAGGAACTAGGAGAGATTAATGTCTAACTCCTGCTTTCAATGCATTGGAGACAAATCTGATACGTACAGATCCTCTTATAAAGAGCTCCTAGTTCCTTTTGCTTACTGTAAGATAATTCCTTTTAAAGTGTTTTTTAATGGAAGAAGTGGCAAGTCAGAACTGTGCTACCACTTTCAGTCCTGCTTGTGCCAAGTATTTTTTCTCTGACCATTCAGTGGAAGAGTGTTCAGGCCAAAAAAAAAAGTGTTCAAAGAGGGATTAACAGCCACTTCCCATCACTAACGCACAGAAGTTGTTCACCATGCTCTTGTACTCTTAAAAAGTTCCCTTACTGACTGTGCAGACTGTCCTTAGATATGCTGGAAATCTAAGCATTAACCTTCTAAACAAGGATAACAGGATTTACAAAGAAAAACTCTTACATGGAAAGTGAAGTTGATACTCTCCTTCATACATGTAACTGGTGACTCTTTCTCATTTGTTCCATAAACAAATGAAGCTGGTGATACAAACCTACAATGGTTTAGAAGTGGTTAATTAATGGAATTGCTATATATCATTAGCATAATGATTGGTTCTAAGAAAATACCCGAGTTTGTGTTTAAGTAAATCTAGAAGGACTGAGTAGAAGTCCTCTATCTTTGTACTCTTTCCTTTTAAAAAGGCAGACGAATCGGAGAGAGTTGTAAATCCTCACCCAAAACTATGCTCCATGAACGCCCCACAACAAACCCAGAATTTGGTCCATGTTAAGCAAGGAATCTCAGATGTGCTGTGCTCTTATTAAATACCTCTTTCTATAAAAAATATTCCAGTTCTTAAAAAGTATTAGTCTGTTAAGGGACAAGTTCAAAGCACCACAGATATCACTGGTCTCATCTCAGAGCACTGGAAACAAGATCTTAGAAGTGTATGGGTCAGAACCCAGGACAGCTGTGCCATCTCATTCCCAGGACTCTTCAGCTACTTCATACTTCTGCATAAAAGCTTTGGGCATTTAGAATAGTAACAAGACAACAGCTCTACGAATGTGCAGGTACAGCAATAGCTGACTTACCCATGAGCATTTAATTCAATCTCATATTTTAGAGGTACGGCTAAAGTTAGTGTGTTATCCAGCAACATAGTCCCATCTTCATTTTTACTATAAAAAAAGCAATGAAAGAAAAATTAATATCAAATGCATCATCCTATGCTACGCATTATTTCTATAAACAAATATTAAACAGATGTTTTGGCTTATTAAGAAAATATTTTACTGATAATGTCAAGCAGTTAAAAAAAAGAACATTCTGTACAGGCCTAAACCTGCTCATTATTTAAATAGCTATTACTTGTTTTCTTTGTAATTTCCCTTTCTCTACAGATTTGCAATGGATGTGCCTTCTTGCGATTGTGCTTTGCTAAGTCTTTCCAGTGTTCCCTAGTCTGTTTTCCAAAGCTAGAAATATTTTTTCATTGAGCAATTTTTACTAGACTTTACCAGGTAGCATTAACGAGGATGTTGAGGTCGTCGTCTGCTTTGGTAAGTGAGCTTGCATCCAAGAGGAAACTAAAATCCAGCTGTAGGACAAATAACATTTTTTTTATATCAAATGATAGTATGTCTTATTTAAATCAAAGTATTTTATTAGAGTAATTTAGAATTTCCTGCTCTAAAAAAATGCAGAACTAAGGAAATACTTGCTTTTTGTGTCTTCTACTCCCTTTCTATTTACCTAACACACTTGTTCACAGCCTTAGTCAGCTCACTTGACTAGGAAGCCAAGCACAATCAGTTGATGCATAATACAAACAATGTTGTCCCCTAGTGTATTATTCCAGAGATTGTTTAAGCAACTGATTTTAAAACAACATGACAGAAGATGTTAGTTGGAAATGAAAGAGAGATTCTGAGAAACCAGTTTTGGCCCCCTGAAAAGCCTCTCATCATATTTAGGGGGTTTTAAAGCTAGGAACTTCATACATAGCTTACCTTTGAATTGTGATCTACATATAAATAACCAACGCTGCACTCAAGTTTCACTGCATGACTTTCTTTATCATCTAATACTTCACAATGTATCTGTTTTTCTTCCTAAAATAAAGGACAAATCATTAATGATTAAAATAAAACTGCTTTTTTCAGACATTTCAAATTACATTCACACACTGAAATTGGGTGGTTTATATTTTCTTGAACTAGATGTTTGTTATTTCACTGATGCAAATATACAGAACATTCATATTTTAACATATCCTTATATTGATTACTATATCCTGTTACTTCCTCTTCTGTTTGCTAATAGTGAAGTCAAAGCGTATGCATCAGACCCAGAGCCACTCAAGTTTAAAGCCAACCTCTGAAAGGTGTCAGGGGCATTCTACACAGAGAGCAGGTATTTTAAAGAGGCAGAAAGAGAGAGTGATTAGATTTGTGACTTCCTTGCAAGACAATGTTCCTGTGAAAAAGAGCAGATTCAAGGAGATCTTTGTGATCACTGAAAACATGATCATCAGACAAGAAGTAGCAGAAAAAATACATTTAAAAACCATTTTTCTCAATGTTTGCTGTTATCATCACATCCTGTTACTGAAATGATTTAAGTCACCTGTATTGATTAAATTGTACATGGTTTAGGTAGCTAGAAGTCCCAGAACTTAAAAACTGGAGTTTTGTCAGCTTTTTTTGGGGAGAGGTGGGGGTGTGTGTGTGTATAGGTGGTCAGTATCTAAAGAAACTCAACAATCTACTAACATAATTTGAAAGAGGTCTGGCTGAAAAAGAAAAATATCAAATGATTACTGTTTGACAGATTGTTGTTGTTGTTGTTGTTCTTACCAATTCTAAAATCCGGATGAAATAAAGACCTTTAGGGACCTGAAAGTGGAGGACAGTTTCATAGGCATCATCTCCAACATTAAGCAGCGAAATGTTCAACAATAAAGTCTTCATACTTCCAACAGCGAGATATGTTTTCTTATCATGAGGCCTATAAAAATAATGATCATGATATAAGTGAAAAGTAATTCTACATACAGCTTGTGTGCAAAAATTTTCCTCTACTGCTCTTTTAGTTAATTTCATTTGGTTCCAACAACTCTCAGCTGGAGTTTTTACTCAGTCCTGTAACTGAAGGTACTACACCAGTCACACAATGGTCAGCTCCAGTGTTGTGCTTTTTAAGGCCTGAGGTTACTAACGCGAGAGGAAGAAAATTGTTACCAGAGCAGTCGCGCTTCTGGCTTTTACCAGATAGGGCCTTTCCTTTAGAGACGAGGACAGCAATGTGCTACTGCTACAGTATTTTCAGATGTTACTTCAAAATTCGCTCTTTGTACTTAAACTAGAGGATGGAGTTAATATGAAACAGGACACACAGAGGGCAAGTGAACGTGCCTATCTTATGATCTATCTAATGTTCTATCATCATGTTACAAGTACAGACACCCTACGGGGGGCTAAAAGTAAACTTCAGCTTGACATTAAGGTTTAATTAAGACTTGTAGAAAGGCTGCCTAGAAATAGACATTTATCAGCTCTTCTGGCTTGAAACCAAAGCATTAGTCACTGAACACCTTTGGGAAAGAGGCTGGCACTTAGAAAAGCAACAGAAGGTAAAAGCACTGCATAAGCAGATAGGTTCCAACACAAAAGCGAATTAAAGAAAAACAACAACGTTAACATTTCAGTAGCTTGATTAAGTTTAGGTTAAATTTTAAAGTTGTTTTACTAGTTATAAGCTTACCGTTCAGGCCTCTTCTATGCATTAAAGCCAAGCTCATTAACAAGATGCTGTCACAAAGATGCCTCCCAGCTTAACACACAAGTACACAAAAGCACCAGGTGCACATCTGGGACTACAACAAAGCTGAACTAGAGCCTTTCCCTAGTAATCATATTTCATTCTTCATTAAAAAATGCATGATGCAGACTAGAAATTTACCAAGCAGGCCAAAATCTAAGCAATTTAAACAAAACATGATAGTGTATACATGAAGACTCATAACTCAGCAAGTAAAGCATTACATTGACACCCCTATTTGATTTCATTCTTTTAAGACTACAAGTGTTTGCTTTGCTGTTTGTGGATAACGAATGCATTCTGTCTAGACAAAATAAATTAACGCTTCACAGTTAACTAGTTTTCAGTCGAGATTCTGGGGGCACAATGTAATTTAAGGTGATACTTCACACTTTATCAAGATATCTAGCCTATTTATTTACACTGAAAATCTGCTACTGGTACCTGATGCCAAGCAGGTACATTGTAATCTGTTTTCCTTTCTTAGAGCTTTGAAGTATTTACAATACTGCATTGCTAATGTCACAAATAGGAATCCTGCACCATCTTTCTTTCTGAAAAGTTCAAATAAAATAACCTTCAAGCCTAAGAAAATGACAGGGCTTAAGACTTGTGCTACAGGCCATGCGTTAAAGATACTAATCTTATTCAGAAATCTATGGAGATGAAAAAGCTTGTGGTCAGATCACATAGGTGTGATTAATCAGCATTATGTGATTGTCAACATCTTTCGGTGTCATTTTAGGTTGTTCGATGAGATAAACCTAATATCTCGAGCAAAGGATTATCAACTTTAAAAGTGCTAAATTACACAAGAAAATCCAGGTCACACACAAAATACCTAACTAGCCGAGGTTCACAACAGGTGCAGTTTCTCTTTTTGCACACCAACAACCCACATATTTTGCTTTTAAGTATAATATTCAATAAAGACAAAAGTTGTAATGCTAAAACATAACTTGAAATCAAATCATTAAAATCCATTCTGAATAGAAACAATGCTACATGGCTTAAAACTTTCTGTAGATGATGCTAAATAGCAGTATATCTCACAATGTATTGTTTGATGTAATATAGATTCTGCAAGACAATAAAAATTGCATAAATACTTTGAACACTACATTAATTATATTGCGCAATAACAGGATTTAAACATGACACCTAATTGGAATGAATGGGAAAAACTGAAACATACTAAAGGGTATCTCAATAAAAATTAGGGATGATGAATGAAAAATCACGAAACAGAATTAATTTTGGAAAATGCAGGCTAATTCACGTAGGGAAAAGAAGTATAAACCTCACATAATACTCAACCATCTGGTGTCTCAACCAGCAGTGTAAAGCCAAAGATGTAATATTCTTAAGTAAATGAGGAAAAAGAGCCACTTAATTATTTTATAATTGAAATAATAAGTGTAACTTCAGTTTTGTACGGAGACATTGTATCTTCTTTGTACAGTGCAAGAACAGTATCTTCATGAAGGCAGCAGAAAAAATTGATAGATTCTCAATTTAACAGCAGTTATGATGTCTGAGCGTGCAATGTGCACTGTATCTTAGCCCACTTGTATATGAAGTGTAGAATACAAGTTTACCTTCAATTGTATACATTTCTGTTACCTTTCCTGGAAGATTTACAATTTAAAAATATTCTTCAACGAAACACTGCTTTACTCCTCCTATTTTCTCAGGGAATCCATTGAATACTTTTGCAAATTAATGTTCTTTACATACAAAAGATTAAGGAATAATTCAGATAAAATCTTATTGAACCTCCTTCCAAAGCCTGAAAACCACACTATACTTACTTTGGAAAAGCAACTTTTCCAGAAACTCTCAAGTCAGCAGAACAATTTTCCTGGGAGCAAAATCTTGCAAAAACAAACTACAAAAGACAAATAAATAAAAAAATACTTTACTGTAATATGCGTATTATAGGGAGTAAACCTATCTCTGAAGATATCACCTTGTTACCAAGCATCTGGAATTGGCTAATAGCTCTTGCTCCTAAAACCAGTTCAATCAGGCTACAGTTTGCCATTTTCCAAACACATTCTGCACTCCCAGAACCACAACAGAGAGGCTTCCCAGGCTCGGTCTTTCACAGGTAAACCAGTGACTGTGTGTTCAGCTGATTTTTTAAAAGTAGTACATGAACACAGCAGAGTGTTTTAGAGGAACAAGAACCCAGGTCTCTGCAGTCTCTCCTATGAGACAGCACACTAACTTTGGCAAGAGAGTGTCATTATGCAAATGTTACTTACCTTACTGTTAGTGAGGTGTGACGTGAGCAGAGACACCGTGGGTTGCACGTGTCCATGCCTTGGTTATCAGTATACTATAGAGTGCATTTCTGTCACTATATTCAATGACACCCTATTTCGCTCTGAGGTTTTGAAAACAAAATTTTGAATGAAGATGAAAAGGAAAAGCACACCGTTTACAAGGAGCTTTTATATATCTCAAGAGTTCTGATAGTCAACTGTATCTGAATTATATCAAGCCGACCGTTTGTGAAAAGTCATAATATGTTTATCACCATTTTGTACTTAAAAATTCAGAGCATCCTGACTTTTGCTTAAGGCAGAGTAAAAGTCTCTTAACTCTTAATAGGTTTTTTTGGGGGAAAAAACCCTTTATTTCATAGTCATTTAAGGATACAGAATATACTCATTTTTCCTCCCACAGATTTGTGTTTGAAAACCTGTAATAGCTTCACAGAACTAATATTTGAGCAAGAAACACTTCAAGATTAATACCAACATGATATTGTGTATTTAATACAGAATTAATTTTAAAGAACAATTTTATACTGGAAAGTGACTCATCCTGTGCAGTTGAAAAAGGATGAATATTTCAAAGAGTGATTTTCACACCAATATATATTCTTGCAAGTTCTTTGCACATACCTCTTTTTTTTTTTTAAATCATAATACAAATTGTCTACCAGTTCTGCAAAGATTTTTTTTTTTTTATTAGCAAAAAAATTAGGCATTTTTCAGTATGCTGGTTTATTAATTAAGATCCAGGCACCAGGTGCTGGTCTGGAAAATGCATTCCTTCACATGCCATGGATGTGTGAAGCTTTTTATAACTGAAGATTAAAATGTGAATATTTACTTACTGCATTTGAAAAAAGAGAACTCTGACACTAACCTTGCTTTTTATAACATCTTTCTCTTTCCTCTGTTGAAGAACGGGTTGAAGTGGTGAAAATTCTTGAGCATTTCTTTTCTGTAGAATATGACGCCCCAGACGATAACTTGCTTCAACATGTACAGGAGTCAAGATATCCCTTACATCTTTCTATGAAAATTGGAAACCTAATGAGTTAATCATATAAGACAAGACATGTATGCTTATGTTTTAAAGATTATAAGGCTCCCTAGAACTAACTTAAACAGGAACACTTATTTTTTTACATGTAAAATCATTTCATATGCCATATGGCTCATATACTTTTCCAGACATCTTTCTCGCTGAAAGAGGTAATTAGAGACGCAGAAAAGCATTCAGTGACAGCATCCGGCGTTTCAGAATGGAAGATTCTTTTGTTAAAATAAGTCGTACTGAATAGTGAAGCTATTTCTGCTAATAATACAGGCCTTACACACCTCCAAAACGCTCTATTGCCCAAATAGAAGAATAGGCAAAAGTTGGCTAAAATGGAGAAAGTTAACCAGTGTGATAATGTCAGACAAAACGCATGGATATTCCTGTATGGAATCACATGGAGTTCTCCCACAGCACCACTAAATCAGGTGATGACTGCATTTTACTTTTCTGCCTCTCTATTTCCTATTCTGTATCACAATTACAAAACTCCTCAATAAATGACCATTTTGTACGTGAAGCCTTGGCTGCGTAGGAATGTTGCGGATCAGAGCCCAAACTACCTACTTGTAAAAACTGAACAGCTTGAAGCACCAAGCACTAACAATAGCAAACCTGACTAAATTATTCCCTAAGTGTAGGAGATAGACAGACACTGATTGTTCCTCCACATGGCCACTACTTTAATTCTTATCTGCAAGCTTGCGTTGGCCAAATCACACATTATCTAATTCATAATAAATTTTCCACAAGGTCTTCTCTGCATCTGCTTTATATTACTGCCATTATACTAATTAGCTATTAATTAGTCTTTACTCAAAATACATAAAACGTACATGGTCTCTTGCAAGGACTGCACTTGACAGACATTCACGCTTACTTAACTTTAGGAGCTTCATACAAGTACAGAAACCTCAGTGGGTGGAAGGAGATGCTTATAATGCTATTAATTAAGAATTAAAAATAAAATTGAATTATATAGAGAAAAAAATACTAATGATAGACTATAGGAAGCGATGAGCCAAATCATATCCTTCCTCCTACACAAATACCTTATGATGCTGGTACAGCAATCTGTACAAGGTCGGCTGTCAGTCAGATCTCTTTTAGCTTACAAAACTCTTACAAGTAAGTGGGCAATTTGCCATTGCTCCTGTAAGTAACATTCATTTAGGTGCAACTACCAGTTGAGATGCATCTGGGCAATTTTCCAGTAGATAACATAAGCTTTCCTTTCTACCCTGAAGCTTTATCGTGAAGAATTGGCTTCTAATGGTGTCATAAACAAAAAATAAGCCAAAGAAAGGAAGAAAAATGCATGAAAGACTTTTTCCCTGCAAGTTTTTGGTAGCTGTAGAAAATTAAGTCTATTTCCCAGCCTGTATGCAGGATCAGCTGCACCAGTCATCCTAAGAGATGTTTGTTTCAGAAGGTCACAAAATTGCTACCTCGAGGATTTTAAAGAAAAGGCTAGGCAAACTAGTCCATTATTTTATTACCCTTGTTTCTCCTTACATCTACATATTCCCTATCCTTAGTATTTCTCTGAAGAATTCTTTTCCCCCTTAGATAAGGTCTTACAAGAGAGAAATCTATTTTTTTTCTGAGTTTAATAAAACATGGTTTCTCTGCATCCACTAGTTTTTATTGTTTGATTGTGGTTTTGGACTTCAAGTTCTTCCCATTTATTCTCCAAAATTTTTGCTGGAATAGGCAAGCTTCTAAGATGTTTGATAGAGTGAATCACTTTATTTTTTCTTGTCCAGTAAATGGCCTTAAAAATATTGTATCCTTGTCCTGATTGCAGCTGTTTTTACTTTCAAGACAGGTCCCTCATTCATCCTTCAGAGAGATACATCAAGGATGAATACGACAGTTCATTTTCTCCAGCGCAACAGTGACTTTGAGACTACCATTGGAGTTAGGATCTTACTGACTAGATTCTTACTCACTTACTTCCAAGTCAGTGCCATCCTTAATTTCAAAGGACAGCTGCTGTTGAATCAAACTCTACTTCTCGAGAAGCCAACAGCCAACTTCCTTCTGCGGAGTAGCTGGTACCATCTCTATTATTGGCGTTGGTACAGGCCTCCCTGGCTAGCTGACACTTTGCAGGTCTCCAACAGGCTCCTGCTGAAGCCCCACTTGCCCTGGCAGCACTTCTCCCTCTGCAGCTTCTCCTCTGAAGCACTTCTACCAGCAGATTTCTTCTACAACAAAGTTGTCTCCACACCTTCACAGACAGAGAACTATAACCACATTCACTACGAATGTGGTCCAGGATTCAGGCTGACATGTCCAGGAGAAAGACACATCTGTTCAGGCTTCACTTTTGTAAGTGGAGGGATCACTTTGTCCGCACAGTGCACATTCTTCGTATTGTTCAGCTCTAAATTTGTTCATGAGACTCTTGTGAGTGCTCTTCCTCATTTCCACCTCATGATTCTCTATTTCTTTTGCTGAGTGATGCATCCCTTGCAGGGAGAAATCAAACAATTCCAAGTGAGTGTTCTTCTTCAGGACCCGCTAGCCTTTGGCTCCTTGCAACAAATTCACAAAAAAAGACCAGACTATAACCTCAAACGACAGACTGTCTTCTAGCAATCATCTTCATTTCACTTCCTATGGATCAGGAATGGGTTCTTTTCTTATCAGGTGAGCCTACCTTGTCTACACATAGTAAAAAGGGGAGCAAGAGCATACATGTGTTCTTTGAAATCGTTACAAATGACAAAACACAATAAATATTTTCTCTGTGTAATTACAAGTTTAAAGATTTTGCATTAAGGACTACATAAGAAAGTTCCATCAGAAACGTTCAGCAGAAAACGTATGTTATACTGTATCTTCTTGGCTGCTCCAAACTGGCCTCAATCTATGATCTGTCATCCATAAAAAAGGGTGGAAAAATGTCACAAACACTTATGTCCTACTTCATCACTGTGATTATTACTATTATTAGTATGCACATTCTCACTGACATAAGAGATGGCAGACCCACTGACTTCCCCACAGAAAGCTGAGAAGGCGTTAGAATTAAAATTTATTAACTGTAGAAGTTACAAACACAAATATTTTACTTTCAAAATGTGATGCAATTGTAAACAAAGCAAATTCTTTTCCAGCAAGAATGCTTTTCAAAGAAGAAAAAAGGATTTACAGGGCAATGCACATTGAAAATTACATTACCCTCAGAAATGCTGGATGTTCTTTGCAGGCAAGATTCTTGCTGTAAATCTTTATATTTCCTGAGATGGTATCAGATGTTCCATTGGAGGAAAAATAAAACCTTGCTTGTGTATCCACTTTTCTGTTCACGTCAACACTCAGATTATAAAGCAGTACTGCAAAATAAAACCCAGGGAAAGTAAAAGTTATAAAACCTTTAAGTGCTATAATTTTAATGGATTTATGACAGAAATTACATCTTCTGACTCACCCCTTTAAGTATGTTCCATAATATCCATTTTGAAATGCTCCGCCTAAAAATTCTCTGACATAAATCCAAATCTAACTACATCAGGGATAGTTTTGTCAAGCTAAATTGATAGTTTTCTACCAGAAACTGCTTAAAGAAAATCTGCTTCAGTTACTTACAGGGCTAACAGTAAATTTCAACAAACAGGTAACTCAACAGATACTGACAAATATTGTTTCTCTTCACAGTTTTTTCTATTTAAGTTAGCATGAATTTCTATGATAATGAATTGCAAGTAAGTTTCAGAGTATTACTGATCCATTACTTATTAATCTCTGCCAAAAGTTGAGTTAGGATATCAAGTCTTTTCTATTTAAGTAGAAAACTCTTATGTCTAAATCCAGCAAAGGTAACCCAGTCTGACTGATCATCTTTCACAACAAATACAAATTTCAAAAGATCTGAACTTGAATCTATATAGTTCATCATCAGATGTGTTCTCTGTAATGTGTTCCTAAAGGGTATTGTATATTCTCATACAGAAGATATAAGCAATTTAATTTTATATACCATGTATTTGCAGGGCTGTTTGCAGTTTACAAATAGCACATGACAAGTAGGTTAAAAGCACTCAGGCAATACAGTTAAATTATTTTCAGTAAGTTCACCATGAATATTCCCTCCAATAGATATTGCTTCAAGCAATATCAGGTTTTGCCAAAAGCAAAATATGTGTTATATAAAATATAATACAAGATCTATTTTTAAGTAATTTTGATGGGACTCCCTCTCTTTCACCTAATGTTCCATAATGGTACGATCAGGTGCTTGAGCTGCTTTATTGAAGGGAATGGCTTTTCTCTACTGCTTAGTGGAAGACTGCATCCTCCAGCAGTCCCCTGTGGTTTGGTCCCTGTCTGGGAGCACTGCTCTTAGAGGACAGCTGAGTATCCTGCTGAATAACCCTGCTGATTCTACACTAAGACAAGACATTCACCCACCATTAATTCCCTAGCTAATTGCAAAGCAACAGCCCAGACATTTGCATGTGGAGAGTTCAGACAAACTTGACAGACAGTGCTGGTGAGTCTTGCGCCGAACAGAACATGGTCCCTGGGGAACTATGCAAAACAAAGTGTTCACAGAATAAGCGTGCTCTCCTTCTTTGCGAACCCTAACGGCATACTTTCTCATTTGCAAACCTACCAAAGTGACAGATCTAGTTGTTACGGTGCTATGAAAGGGATCATCTGAATGGCATCGTTACAACGTAGGTCAAAGGTATGAGTGTGCATCTGATCACACTGTGTTAGGTATGTTTTCGCAGGTACCGGAATTAGCCTATCTGTGATGGTACTGGTTTAGTACTGCTGCAAAACCCATATGAAAATATTACTAAATGGTTGTGAGCAGCCTGAGCTCAACTGTTCAGCATCTCAACCCAGCTAGCTAGCTAAAAAGTAGTCTCTGTTTGTCTAAACCAGTTGCCACCAAAATTGTAGATTACATCGTTGATGCAACAGACAATGTGGAGTTCTACCTGTGTCCTCACAACACCTCAGCCTTTTAAACATCACTCTCTCTTCTAGGCCACGTAACTCTGGCAGTCCTGGTAGGGATGTGCTGTTATTCTACATTGAATCCAAGTGTAAGGGCTTGATATTATAGGGTAATTATGAGCTAAAAAAAGGTATCCATGGTTTTAATTTTTCATTTTATACTGAACTCAGACTAATGGTTCACTAAATACCAACAGTATTATTCTGTAAATAGGTGCATTTAAAATGAATACATATCCTGGAATTTTTTCCAAGTAGCTTACCAATATAACCAGGTACCTCTCGTCCTGTATAGGTAAAGCATATCTTCAAATTCATACAGGTGGCAGGCTGGTCATTTTCCATGCAGTTTAAATTAGTTCGATTTATTGAATTAGGATGTTTTAAAGACGCTTCAACAATTATCACTGGTTTTGTTCTAAGAATAGAAAAGAGTTAATGTTCACGAAGCACTTCAGAAATAGCTTACAGAATCTCTGACAGAACCTATTTTTATATTTCATAATTATCATTTTGTAAGCTATCTGCATTTTTCAGAATCCAAATAATTGTATGCACATTATTTGTTGCCTCAAGAAGTTTCAGAATGATAGTTTCTTTTTCTTCAGGGTGTTCCTGTAAATGTTTCAGTTGTAGAGCATTCTAGAGCCTAATGACTATTGAAGTTCAAGACACCAAGAAGAATATCATGAGGTTAAAATACACTATTGAGTTTTATTAAATTGCATTAAAAAATAGTTAAATTGTACGGTCTTTAAAAGCACTGAAATGTAGCAATCTCACCTCAGCACCACAGCAGAATCTGAGAGAAATGCACCAACTGCTACATCTGAACAAAAAAAAAAATAGATAAATAAGCCTAATTTGTCAACAGGAATTACTTCTCAGGTACAAGCATTTTGTAGCATATTCACCTTTTGGTCAGCATTAAAACACCATCTGCCCTTTATTAAAGGGCATATACTAATATTCAAAGGTGCTCTTCTCCCTCTAGAATGATTCCTCAAATACTTGTCCATTAACGCTGCATGCTAATTTGCTGGACTTGCAGATATTGGTAATGTGATGATTTGATTTCTATTCCACATTGAAGTGCCTGATACTGAAGGACAGTTCACCTAAATAGGAGGCACTTGCCTTCTTTTTCATCCAAAATAGTCAATATTACTATACACACATATATACATAAACTATTCAGTTATATATAGATGTATGAAATTATACCTAGAGATAGAAAAAAATTATTTAATTTATTCCAAACTAACTGAAAACTATTCATGCAGTAAGAACATACACAGTATACATACCTCTCAAATGAGGTAGCAAGTGAATCGTCAGATGAGTCTAAATGATACAAGGGTCTGAGAATGTGACTCCCAGATCAGAAAACAACAGGTGACCTGACAGCAGACTACCTGTACACTACCTCTTAGCCCAGCATTACAAATTAACCTGGCTAATGTTTCTGTTGACACAGCCAGAGCATACAACATGCAGTTCGTGATAACGTTGTGCTTTTACGCCCGCAGGGGCAGGACAGGCAATACCTGACCTGACCTAACGCTTACCTGCATAGTGTCAAAATATTTTGACAACGCGTGAAAACAGTAAGTATATACTTGGAACCAGCTAAGCTGTTTTACACCGAACGAGCACTTTTGTGTCATGCCCACAAGAACTCCACACGAGTCTTAACGCAGTGCTGCGAGCCCTGACTCAGGTTAATGCATGGACACAGGCTGAGTGTCACAGAGCTCAGCAACTCCCAGCAAACTCCAAACTATGGGAAAACCAGTGAGATTTTTAGGTTAGCACACTAGTCTGGACAACAAACTGCTGCCAGTGCCCAAACTATCTCATCGTGACATTAGCAGATGAGATGGCTGCCGTAAAAACAAAAACCATGTTTGTTCTTCCTCTTGTGCGCTACGATCTTACTACTACATCATTCTCAGACCTGAAATAATAGTTAGATGACAGTGAAAACTGACTGCTTTACATTTTTTTTTTTCCTTCCCAAAATGCAAGATGTGACATGTCATTTTAATAACATTTAATAACAGATTTTGCTTTTGTTAAAAGTAACAAGTGGCACGGTAGGGTTGTTCCCTATGAATCTCTACTCTTTTAAAAATGAAAAATAAAATTGTTTAATTCACCTTGATAACCATTGTTATCTGCATCAATGCCACTTGCTATGGATTGTCCAAACATGCTTAAAGAATTACTGACTTGATGTCCTTGTATTCTCTGAGGAGGAGAAAGAAACAGAAGAGAAAATTATCCTTGGAAAGCTGATCTTTGAGTTACAATACCCAATGAAAAATGTTAGCACAACCAGCCTGCTGTTGATGGCAGTCACATTCTTACCTGTTAAAGTATAGCTCCGAAAGCAATATTCCTCAATTACTGCAAATGTTATATCACATAAACCCTGGAGGCCTCCAAAACAATTCATTTTTCAGTTACAGGTTATATTATGACTGGAAACCATAGACTATATAAAAAATTTCTGAAGTCTTTTACAGTACCTCAGATGGTCTGAGTGTTCCATGAAGGGAAAACCCTCTCAAATTTAAACTTTTTTTCTGAATTGATTATTTTTCATTGAAAAAGCGTACCTGTGTAAATGATGGTGTTATTCCATCTTCCCTGCCATTGTATATATATATAACCCCTTTTAGATTATCTTCTTGTGGAGCCCCAATTGCTACATCTGTGGAAAAACAATTTAACCATAATCATTTGACTAGGAAACATGAACAAGGAAGAGTTAAAGAAAGCCAAATTGTGATGCATGCAATGCCAGACCAAATTTATTCAACTGAATTCAGAAGAAGTGCTGAAGATAGCTATAAAGCAAACAGAAACAATACAGACCAGCTCAGTAATCTGACTCTGCCTTAAGTACTATGTTTTTCAGCCAAATACAGCCATTTTGTTCAAGACAAACGGTTCCTACCAATACTGAATTTGACCCTGAAGAGGTTATTGCGGAGAATAGCCAAAATGACAATGGTCTTTAAAGAAAAAAAGCCTTGTATTTATGGAACGATGATTTTCCTGCACTCTGCTCTTCCCACATGGATTAAATCGCTGAAACACAGGAAGGATTCTTATTATGTTGCTTGAAATGAACTGTTTTCTATGAAATGTCCTGAACAGCTGATAACAGGCTTGAACAGGCATTTCATAAGAAACTAAGGTAACTGGTTTGTGCGCGGGGATAAGTTTTATGCCTAGACGATTTACTCCCAGAGGAGTGTGGCACACATAAACAAACCAGCCCACCAGCCCTTACCCAAAGGCCCCCTGGTTCAATGGTCCAAACAGCCGCGTGTTGTTAACCAAAAAGTGGAGAGGAAGGAGATGAATTACATCATCTTGAAATGCACTAATAGATGTTAATAACTGTGAACTTTCATTCACAAATAAGCAAAATTGAACTATCTGCAAATCAGAAATACCATATGCTGCACCAAACCAAAATCACAAGAAAAGCAAAGCTCTGACGATTTGCTTTTGCTGAACAATTCTCTGATTGAATCCATACTTTGGTGACTAAAACTCACAAAATGTCTAATTTTGATTTCTGATGTTACAAAATTGTGAAATTGTTCCCTGATCATTGTCTCAGATGTCTAAAAGAGGATTAGGGATACCACCTGAGGTCTGGCACCCGAAGTTACAGACTACGTTATCACCTTATGCTCATGCTCTTTATTAAAGTGACAGAACCTAATCTCCTGGTACTACACATCAACGACCGTGAAACAGCTGTATTTCAAATCAGTGGCCTAGAAAAGAAAGGTCAAGTCACCAACTGAAAGTCTTCTCAGACTTCCATAATCCTCCTGTTTATCGTGACAGTCCACTGCTCAGAGAGAATTAAACCCAAGGAGTTTTTTTTAACCTACTTACCTTCAAAACCGTCATTATCAATGTCTCCTAGATTGGCTATGGACTCTCCAAACCTGGCTGCATACGAGTCACTCCCACTGAGCTCTATGTTCAGTTCTACCATCTTTGCCTCCTGAAGGAAAACAGAGTCAATGGCACATTAACAAAGTGTCTTCCAGGTGACCTGGGATATTACTCAAAATGTTAAGACTGCCTTGGAGCCAATGTATAACCCTACTGAATTCCTTGGTGCAGAAGTGACATTACCAAAGACATTTAGCAGTATTCAGTATAAGAGTAATAAAGAATAAGGAAGTTGTTCTTTAAGAAAAAAAATAGCAATGTGTTCCCACAGCAAACACCTGTAAGCAGCAGCAAACTTGTATCAGAATACAGAGGCTTACTGCTCTGCAAAAACTGTTTTCTAAAACCGTTGTAAACAATACCAGCTTCAAAACTCTTGTGTGTGCCTTAGTTAGCTGTAGGCATCATGGAGGGACTTAGTTCCCTGTCAGGAAAATGTTAAGAAAATGTTAACTAAAAGCATAAGAGAATAAACATGTATTAATGTGGGGAGGAACGAACGGAAATAAGAAATTAAAATAAAATTTTAAAAGCCAGGGAAATCCAAAAGCACACAAAAATAGTGATTATATTTTCACTTCTGATCCTTAAAAAGAATAAAAGAAAGCTAATTCTAATGCACGATCTGCCCAGCTACTTTATTTGCCAAACTGAGGACTACCAGTCTCTTTCCTGACTGGTACCACTAACTGCACACAAATTTTTCACTCCTTGTTTGTCTCTGAAGTGCTAAGCAAGTTCCTCCTCACGTGCCAGTTCAGCAGTAAGCACGGAAACAGAGGAGAGCTTGCGAAGAGGCTGTAGTGGCAGGCTGTCACCGCCTGAAGTTACCATGAAAGAAAACCAGTCTCCTCAGTTCTAACACTAGCGTAAGACACATTACAGTTTATACAGCTAGCCTTTGCAGGCGTGCTACACACTCCTGCTGGGATTGTCACTGTGCTTCTGGAGCTGTTTTTCCTATAACCTGAAATACCATATTCTTAGCTTGTTATGCTAGAATGACTGTGTTACCATGTGTTTTTAACAGAGAATACTTACAGAACCGGAATTGATATATACATAAACTCTTCCTTCTTCTCTGATGGTACTTTGCATCGGAGCACCAACTAGCAAGTCTGAGAGGCCATCTGAATTCAGGTCCACAGCACAAACTGCAGCTCCAAAGTAAGAACCAAGCTGTGTGCAAACAAGAAATCACATTGTTTTTTAAGTTTGGGGAAGACGTGTTCAACTTGTAAGATGCAGAATAGTAGTATGAAAGATTTACCTTTTTACCCCTTAATTCAAATAGAATATTTAGTTGCTTCTCAATGCTAAAAATGTATGCCTAAAATGAAAAGAAAATATAAGTGGAGTTCAGCAAAGAAATCTGAAATACTATCCTGTGCTTTCTCTACAGCATGTACTAGAGAATCAGCAAAGCAGCACACAATTTCACAAGGTACAGCTATTTACTACTTCCTATCTGTACCTTTCTTTAACACTATAGTTCACAGCAACATTGTCTAGGCTGTCTTCCCTCATTCCTTCTTTGACTCTTCTCTCCATGAGAAATCATATATATACGATACTTGTCTTTAATACGTTAATCAAAATTCGAAAATCATGGGTGGGTATGTGGGAGTATATTCTTCAAACCAATAGTATAGACAATCTCTTACTTTACCAGTCTGTTCCTGTTGGGGAGCCCCTCCAATTACTTCTGTACTGGCTGATGTCAGAAAATGTCCAGCTCCGACCGAGTATCCTGTCAATTAGAAATGCACTATTCAATACTGGATATGCTATATAAAGAAAAAAAAAAAAAGGGAGCATGACGTATAAAAGCTGTCAACACCACAAATTATTGTGAGTCTGGCATTCAGACCTCATGCAAGTTAGCAATGAGAACAGAAAAGAAAATATAAGCAAAAGGTCAATACAAACAGTAAGTTCCAGCAAGCAGAAATAAGTGTCAGAAACACTCATTTCTTCCCAGGATCTCAATTATCTCCCATACTTTAGAAGCCAATAAAATAAATTGCAAACACCTCCTGTTAACACATATTCTACAATTGTTCAGTGAGTCCATATTGTAATACAAATAAAAATGATCAAATATCCATACAGTGCAATGTGGAAACAATTCAATTGATACTCTTTGACTATTGTTGGAACTGGACTGCAGAAAAATGAAACGTAGTGCTACTTATATGCATGTGCACATATACACACACAGAGAACATTGTGCATATACACATATGAAAACGTCAGCAACAAACTAGAGCTTGATTATGCCTTAAAAGTTGCATCAGCTTTTGTAAATGAATCTACGGAACAAAGTACTTCTGTATGTGCAGACAGCTCTTAACGAACAAGACCATATTTTGGTGCAGACGTCCAGCCACAGAATTGCAAACTGAAGGCTAACACCTTAATCTGCAGCTACACAAGTCATCCTTACTCTTTCCAAAATACGTTATGGCTAAGTTGAAACAGGGAAGACAGTTAACATATTCTGCTACTCCTGCATTTATTGAATGACTGTTGATTTTCACAGCGTACAGGGAAAATGGAAAAAATCATCTTCGATCAGATGGGAATGAGCCTTAAATCTTTCATCTGTGAAGACAACTGTCTAGAATTCAAGTTCTCATTAAGCCAGCTTTTTCTTTTCATATTTTAAGCTAAAAGAGGTGCACAAAGCAATTTATCATTTAAAGGTCAACACCTAGTTTTTACTTATTCAACAAAAAAATTAAGCTTAAGTGGACAAACCTTAATTTACCTCCTCTGACCTTTATCTTCTAGTTATTTTGGTTTTGCTGAAGTGTAAATGTTGGTAATTCTAATGAACTTTTTTTTTTTTTTTAATTAAAAAGCCCCCAAACTAAAAAAAAAAAAAAATCAAAAAGTCAAACACACTAAAAGAAAGCATAGTAATCAGATAGTCCTCATTTTTACTATGGCTAATTATTAATTTATTTTGGGGGGGGGAGGAGGGAGAGCAATTTCATAACTGACCCTTTAAATTTAAAAGCATAGTCAAATGAAATTTTTTTTCTAACCTCAGAATTCTCTCCTCTCTATGATTACTACAGTTTTGCAGTTTTCTGAAATGTCATTTGCCATTTTCAGATTTCTAGAAGAAACTACCTATTACTTCAAGATCTCTTTAATTAGTTCGTTAAGTGCCTAAGGTTATTCTTTCATCAGACCCAGCTGGTTTGAAGGACTGACTTCTCTAATTCCTTTTAAAGAAGTCAGTTAGTAATCTCCAAGATACTCTGAAGTAGTCAAGGAAATACAACCAAATATTACATATTACCAGCTTCTCTAACTTCCTTCCTTCTTTTAATTGTCTGGTACTTAAACAGCTTTGTTTCTTCCAACTTATGGAAAATGTTATGATACTTTAGCATACTCTTCCTGCAAATTCTAATTTGTTAATTATTACTCTTTGACAATTTAATGAAAAATGTAAATAAAGAAGCCAACTTCCCAGTCCCTGCCAGAAGAAGGGTAGTGTAAGTAGATAATTATGTCTAGTCATGTACTGAATTAAACTCTGGTCACAATATAGTTCCACCACTTGGTAAGGACATCTTTGTTCATTATTTAAGGGAGAGGCAAACTCAGTCTTCACACTCAAGTCCCTTGGTAACAGAACTAACCCTAAATAGATTTTGGGCTTAAACAATGCAAAGATGGGACAGAACAGAAGCTGAGGGAAGGGAAGGTACCATTACATTCTTTCAACCATATTATGCATTATTATGAAGGAAGGAAGCAGAGGTTTAAGTAGCATGGAACAATGCAAAAATTTAAGGTTTATCACACTGCTACTACAGCGACACACAGCTGAGCCAATGGTCCCTTTCTGCACTTTCCTGTAGAAAGGGCACGTTTAGGGGACACGTGGCTCTGCCAAGGTGCTGGCTGCTACGGTTGTACCAGGCCACTGGAGAAGTGTTTGTGAAGCAAACTCCAGCTGATCTCCAGTCCTGCATGGCCAAGGGCACTAAAAGAGACCACACATGTGCGGGAAGGCTTTCCCTGAACCCTCCCCAGCACAGCCCGTACGCAAGCTTTCACCCCTTTGCCTGTGTCCGGCTTTTGGCTAGCAATGACTTGAGTTATTTCTTACAGAAATTCTCACTCTTATACTTGTAGGAGCAGAAATCTGGAATGAGCTTTTTAACCCAGACATGTGCAATGGTTTTTTTTGCTGATTGTTACTGGAAAGCTGGAGCAAGCATTCTCTGAAGTTTGTGATTTGTCCCATGAAAGTTTAGAAATGCTACTGGTTAACCAGAGTGATCTGTGTATCTGATCACCTTTTACCACCCAGCGTCTCTTTTGCTTGACTTCCCTGCAGAGCCCAACTGCAGCCTTTGCAAGGCTCTGTACTGAATTCTGAAGTGTTAGCCACTTTGTATTTCATAACAGTTATTTCATAATGTATGCCTGCTTCCTATTGTCAAAAGACTGAAATCAGAAACAGGACATATTTATCCACGTGAACCAGATCTATAAATGGGAAAATGCAAAAACCCATGGTCACAGGCAAAAATATTCTTGTTTTGGAGTTCAGGAAGGACAGACAAGCTTTTTCTTAGTGTGTAGTGAGAAAACTGAAGCTGCTGATGGTTCTGGCAAAACCTCTAAAATACTAGCACTAAATCCAGCGAATTACTTGGATATAGGTACATGAGTAGGAGCTTCCTGGCTTTCTTTGCAGACATTCATAAATAAGCTTTGCTTTCCCTGTATCCAGACCAAGACATGGTTGGAATAAAAAAAAGTGATTGGAGGCAAGTCTGTCTCTAAGATCATAGAATACTTCCCCTTACTGACAATGCAATTAAGACATGTTTCCTTGCAGCTTTCACTGTAACCAATCTTTCATATTTCTGTTATATGTGAAATCATTATGTCTTCTGCTATGAAAGCCCTTGGCAGCATTTCAGACTTAGCAGCGCAGCGTGAACCATTGCTAACCGGAAGCATCTCTCTACGTTCTAAATCAAGAAATGATAGAAACTCAGTGGAGAGATGATAAAAATAGAAATCCAATGTTTGAGAAGCTTCTATGTAAAGAGAGAGGAAACCTTGTAATTAAATAATATTTAACAAAATCAGAACACATCTTTAGAACTGTTGCTTCTGGGATTAATAAAGAAAGCACTGAGAAACACTGTGCACTCACTTCAAGATCAGCTATTTAGCTAACTCTTTGACATATATGTTTGTAAAGTATTAAATATTTTTAAGTACCTAGATAACTGCCAAATTTCACTTGGTTATTTGAATCAGTATAAGCATGGATTGTATTTGCAGTTGTATTGTACACAAAAATAGAACCAGTCCAGTAAAATGATCCAGGGGCTCCCATTATAATTAAGTCCTAAAAGAAAAATAAAACAAAGCCATGTTATTCATATTTAAATATTCATGAAGATAAGCAAAACAAGTGAAATACTTTTATTTACTCAATGAAATGCTACTGGAGATGCATCTGGCTCAGTACTGGGGGACTACCACTGGGTCACAGACAGCATTTTTCAGACATTCTAAAAAGATGGTTATTAAAAAATTAGAGCTGTGAACAACTTAACAAACAGGATATTCTCTTCTCAAAAGAGGTTTTTTAGAAATCATTATCTTAGGGTGAAATGGAGATTATTCTGTAAAGCAAGAATGTAAGCATTATTAGTATTAATGTTACATCGAATAGATTACTTTAAATGGAATAATAGAACTTTATACTGTTATATTCATGCTCTTTTTCCAGATGAAAAATAATTTTGGATTTAGTAAGGTGTAAAAGTATTCCTGGGAATAAAAAGTAGAAGTATTAGTCGGGAATTATCATGCAAATCTTATCAAGATTCAGTGAAAAAGAAATGGGAAAAGTCTGATTTTTCCCTTCCACAAAAAAAGACTGTTAACGTTTGCCGTTACAAACACACTTATATGTATATATCAATATATGTTATATATATATACAAACACAAAGAGAGAAGTCTCGTATCTTTAATACACACCTCAATGTAAAAACTAGACATTCCAGCCTGGCATGACCCATGGTTTTCTCCAAACTTTCGCACATGATCTGGGAAGAGGCAAGATACAGTAAAAAGGATGAGAAGCATGTCATTTCAGAATTTGTTACCAGGTCTTCAACAGAAGTTGAGACAAGTTAAAAGAAAGCAAAACAACAACAAAACAATGTTGGTCTTCAGTTCTGTAATAAAACTAAAACCACTGGTTTCCACTGTATAGCCTTTAGCTTCAATATAGTATTGTACCAAACTCAAAGCACTATGTATCACTTGATCACAGCTTCCTTTGAAGTATTGTGACTTTAAAGGCTATACTTCTCTTTTTAAATTGTTCCATGAATAAAAGAACACAAATAGTTTGAGCAGCACAGCTAGATAAGCTTAACTCTTCTCTTCCACTCTGTATAATTTAGGTATAATCTGACTGACAGGCTTATGCATCTTGATAGTTGTTCCACCAGTGCTCTGAAGGGCGTGTGTTACAGCTATCTTAGACATATTGGTATCTATCATCCTGAGCAGTTGTCTTTACATCCAACTCTTCCAGCTCTGTTTTCCTGCTTTTCTTTCCTAACTGCCTCCCATCCAGGTTCCCTTCATCTTATCCATAAATTTGTTCACTTAAAAAGTCACCGAAGATAAAAGCATGATTTCACCAATGCTCATATCAGTCTCTGAAGCCAACAGCAGGACGTTTGATGGCGTTACTCGGTCTGCACGGAAAGGCCAGATTGTCAGCTCCTCCTTGCACTGGCAAGGGGCAGGGTCACAAGATCATTCTCCTGGGTGGGAGGGAGGTATGAAAGAGAAGGCGGTGATGGACTTGTTTGATAGCTTCAGATATTGACTCTAATTGTGCTCCTGCAGTCCTCTGAGGAAGGACCACTGAAGGTCTCGCACCACAGCGGCAGCCGTGGCAGGAGACAAGGAAGAGAGACAGACACTGTGTCGAGGAACCACAGCAGCTTTGCATCAAAGGCTAAGGAGTGGATAGCAACAATCACTTGCAGGTATTACTGCTGCTCTGCTGTGAGGCACTCTCCTGAGCAGAGCAAGCAAATGACAGAGTAAAGGGAGGAAGATATCCTACAGTGGCCTACTGTTGAGAAGCACACATCCTTCAGTCATCCAAGGAGCAAGCATTCTGATGCCCTATTTAAACTAATTTTTTGCCTGTCAAAGGCAGCTTTTCTTTGAAGTGATAAATGCCTTGAGCCCAGCTTATGATGTAAATTTGTTAGCATGGTCAGCATTCAATCTTCAAACCTGGCAGAAAGCCTGCTCAGAGCAACACAGGCTCTTCACAAGCTCTGCACCATGCAATTATGTATCTTACTCCTCCCTGCAAAGGACTCAAGCATTCTGCTTACCTATATAACATGGGCATATTCTTCTGCTCAGTTCAGTTCGAAAATCAGAAGAGACAGCAAAACAAATACCATGTGGGAGCTTGTGTTCATTTTTTATGTAAAAGACATTTTTCCACCTATGCCCACAAGCCTATGGATAAAAAACAAAGATGACATTTGACATAGAAGCATAAGAAAGGTGAAGGCAGTCTGACAAACAGACATGCAGCTCCAGCGGTTAATACATACAACAACAGATCCATTTTCTTTTGGCTGCCTTGATAAGCTGACACCCAGCCACTGATTATCACGCTCTTCCAAACAAGTCTTCCCGCAGTGCTCTCCTTCGGGGTTGCCTAGGACACAAAGACCAATGCTCTGAACAGGGAGACAAGCTGAAGGGCCACACGGTGAGTAACAGCAGCACCCAAAAACCCTACAGGGAGATTGCAGTAACTCAGGTCTGGTGGACCTGACCTCTGTCTCTGTCTTATATAGGCCACTTAGACTTTTCACTTTCTTCTTGAACAGAGGTATGACTGCACAGCCTGGTTCGGAACACGATAGGTTGGCAGTAAGGACTGGCTTCTCCATCATTAAGATGGAAAGTGACATGCTCAATCTGATTAAGTGCTGGCTTTGCAAATGTTCTTCAGCCTAAAAGTTCATAGGAAACACAAGTAATACCCGTGAGTGCTACCTAAACTCAGGCCTAAAGCAGACATCTCTCCAACCCTCCATCTATTGGTAGCAGACCTTAAAACAATCTCTACTGCAAATGGCTATCAAATAAAGGGCAGTCCCTACTGGGGGTGTCAGATCATTATATATGCATGTCCTGTGTACTCCTTGCACTGTTGCAATTGGTTAGCAGTAGCTCTTTGAGTTTTTTTTATTTAAGGAGAGTTAATTTTTAAAACCTTAGAGAACATAGAGAAATTTCTTCTAACTCCCTCAAAAGGCTACACTATTGCCAAGTTAGCAAACATTCACTTTCTTCTAGAAAGCAGTTGTGGTACCCATAGTAAAGAGAAACTACACATCTCAAAGTATTCTAAATTATATAAAGCAAGCTTTTAATTTGTAAGATGTTCATATGAATCAGCATTAACCAAATCATAGAACCACTATTTTCTATGCATCAGTATGACACAGTTTATGAAAAAACTTCTTAGAAGAAAACACATCATGTCATCTAACAAGCTCTTTTGCTTAGTTTTTAAGAGTTTCCCAGATTTGATGCAGCTACTGGTGAACCCAAAAATTTGTGAGGTTTAGGGGGCTGAGCTACCCAGAAGAGGGCATCAATACAGACCAGAGTGCCAGGGCTGACGGGGACGTGGTTTGACGGGGAAAATAAATAAAATCAACCCCCACCCCGCCAAACTGTGCTCACAACCAGAGCTGAAATTTATTACTGCCTGATGCATTAGAGAGTTTAAATAAGTACACTCCTAATCTAGTGGACTTGCTGAATTCCTTTTACAGGACATACGACTGCACAATATTGATTAAGTATGGAAACAGAATAAAGGGATACACCTAGTCTATTCAGTAGCTGGGAGAAAGATGAATGACTGTGGGCTTTGCTACAAACATTATCACAACCAACACTGACTTAAATGATTTTATACCTAGTACGTCATGGACTTTGAGAGAAAATATCAGATTAATGGAATAAAGATAACTTTTCATCACATGGTAAGAAAACACCAGAAGAAGCATTTGTAGGACTAAAACCCAGTAACCATCCTTATTTCAGAGCTTGTTCCCTACTGTATTGTGACCAGCCTAGCAATTAACATTTGTCTCAAGAAACTGCTGGAGCCTTGATTTCTTCTACTCCGAAATACCTCTCCACTTCTTTTTCCAAACATCACACTTTCTCCCTGCTCCAATGGAGAGACCAGAGTAGTGCAGCCCAGAACCCCCCACCGTACTGCAGAGAGGACAACACACTCTGCACACCTCAACTGTACTCTACCTCCTTCCAAAAATAACACTCTTCGCAGGGTCAAGAGGCATCCGAGCTTCCCGCATCTTCTTTACCACTTCCTCCCCCACGTCCCTTTCTCTAAGACATCACGTAAATATCATGCAAAGTCCAAGTAAACAGGACTAACCTTAGCACTCACAATAACATCACATTCAATTGTCTTTGGGCCAAGAGATTTTATGTTACTGTAATTCAATAATGCCTGCAGGTCACCTGAGGAACGGTAATTAACAATATGCGGGCTCTTATTCCAAGACAAGCATGAAGTAAAATGCCTTACTTTTAAAATCTACTAGAAAGAAGTTGATTTTTTTGCAGGTTGTCAGTTTCTGAGGTTTAAGCGATACGCTTCCCAATTCTCCTACCCAGCTAATGTCAGTGACATGAACTTCCATGTATTGAATATATACCATTTTCAGACACAAGTTTGGAATTTAATTTTGGAATTTAATTTGGGGTTATGTCAAACAAAACTCCTTACTCCCTAAGGGAGACGCTTCCATGGTTTGTATGAATTATAGACCACGTTAATCTGACTGAAGTCTCCTCAGAAAACAAAATTCCATTACGCTCTCACATGTAAGAATTAATTCTCCTTTAAATCAGAAAAGGCATTTCTGGTAACTCCCATCTACCAACGCTTTCCATCCTCTTACAACAGTAACTTACCTGGGACTTGCTTTATAGTGTATGCGGATTTGCAGGAAATGGAAGAAGTGAAGACCAGTGTCATAAATTTCGATCTCTAGATCAGTAAGTCAAACAAGACTAGATAATGATGATGTCAGAGGTAAGAGGAAGTTTTGCTCCTCTCAGTGTTTCATTCCTATGCCTATTTCAGAGGTCCGTAACAAGAAAAAGCACCGCCATTCCTTCAAGCTCGTTGGATTGTATTCCCCTTTTCCTTCGCTTCAGCACACATTCTTGATTCAGGTTCACGCCGGCCCTCTGCTGACCTGCTATCTTATGTCTCCTTTCTTTCTCTGACTGGCATGATGGGCCTTTGTGGGCGAGAGAAGTGTGAGCTTGACATCCCAGACACCGTGATGAGCCCCTGCTCTGGGCATGACATTATAAAAGCTTTATCAAATGAGAAGAGAAAATGCTGTATTCTGCACAAGCAAGAGAGCAGCACTGCATAAGCTCAAGAGGACATGGCAGCTTGGTTGCCTCAGGGAAAAGGAGTACGCGCTGTCATAAAGTCACCGAGAGATAAGTAATTGCCCAGCCTGCGTACATTACACAGCTGGAAGACACACTTCTGCTATAATCCCTGCTGCACGCATCCACAGAAACAGCACAATCGCATATAAATAAGGTCACAACTTATAAAGTCACTTCTAGCTTTGGCCTCAAGGACTCTAATACAGATGTTTGCAATGTCATCTGAGAAACCAGTTTTATGTAACTTGCTCCAGTGCCTTCCATGCCCAACAGCCTCCCATGATCCTTCTCATCCTCCCAAAACTCCTCTGGTCCTATTGCTAATTGATTAAAATGATGAAGTCTATTGCAAAGAAAACAAGCCTTCTGATATTCTGCTCCTAGATGTCAGAGCCTCATCAGACTCTTTTCTTTCATTCATCCAGGGCAATCTTTTCTCTTTTCACAGATTCTGTAGGTCTTATCCCTCTTACGTCCCTCAAACCACTTCTACCCAAAACATTTTAGTTAAGTGCCAGCTGTTTCCCTAACTCTGTAACAGACCGAGGTCCAGACGGTCCTGTCTTCCTTGGAATAGTATGGTATTTCCAGAAGAGATCACTGGCAGGGTATGAGCAATGCAAGTGAGATCAAAAAGCGAAACTACCAAAGGCAGAACATACTGAAATCAAAGTTGAACAAACACAGGCCCTCCTTTTGGGGAAAACCATTAACTGTTCACTTTTCCATTGTAATGATTCAGCTGGGGGAGCTAGAGGGCAATTTGTTCATAGGTTAATTGTAGCAGGGATTTAAAGGAACGGCGGAAGGCTGAAACTGCACGCAGAGCTTTCTGGCCTTATGTTAAGCAACATGCACTGAATTCATTGTGTACGTTTGTAGTTAAAACTTTTTTTTGTTTTTTTGGGTTGGTTTTTTTTTTTTGACTGGATGGTAAATTTTATTAATTGTTTCCTGTATTTTTAGACAATGAATCACTCTGTTTCAAATCTGATAGCAACTTTGTGGCAGAATTTCTGAAACGTTTTGCAAGTCCAAAATGTTATAGGTCAAAACGTCTAATGACCTTTGTGCCAGTTCCTCTGCAATAATCTATGACTGTCCCAAACTGACGTGGGCAAGGTTTTGCAATTCAAAAGACTAGGAGAAGACAAACACTTAGTGCTCCAAA
Source organism: Aramus guarauna (assembly GCA_013400195.1). Taxonomy (NCBI): domain Eukaryota; kingdom Metazoa; phylum Chordata; class Aves; order Gruiformes; family Aramidae; genus Aramus; species Aramus guarauna. The sequence goes on along the minus strand of VXBL01002380.1, from coordinate 1,056,237 downwards.
TAAACCTGAAGCACTGTATTTTGTATTTGTGCCTAGAGCTTGACTACAAGCATCTGCTTCTGACATAAGTCATTGTTTAAAAATACTCCAAATACAAATAAATCAGCAATGAAGAATACTTGACAGCATTGACAGAAGTACTCCTCTATGCAGCAATCAGAGAGAGATTTAAAAGTGCCAGTGAAGGGCTGGGAAGATGAAGATTTGCTAGTGTATCTCACGGCTCCTCTTGGCTCTTAAACCAACCCAGGCCCCCGCAACACCTTGAACAACATTAAAATTCTCTGCAGTATGCCTGGATGAGTTATTTCCAGATGCTGGGATGACTGCAGCACAGGACTATTCCCAGCAACTCTTTCTCTACTGAGGAAGTAGGTAAGAACACGTGACATAAAAAAATACGACAGTAGTTTTGTGTGATCAGAGGATTCCTAATTGTGCACAAATCCTGCATGAATTAGTTACGTCAGTTTCAAGGCTACTTTAGTGAAAAATAGCAACAAAGTGTTACAACATATTTATACATGTAAGTAATTCACACCCATTCATTACAGCGGCCCAACATTTGGAAAAACACACTTCTATTGCCTGTTGTCACCTCTACGTTTCTGAGACTCATAATTAGAAACTTATTACCTCAAAGATTCTTTTACTGAAAGAAATGTGAATTCAAGTATTTAAGAGAAAGACAGAAATAGCTATTTCTCAGTTTGCCTGTCCCAGCAATGTAATATATCCCTGCACATTTTTCAAAGGAATTTACCCTATTTATGAGATCAGAACCCAAACTTGTCACTGGCACGAATCCAAGCAGAAGAACGAGGAGGTCACTGACTGAAAGACACAGCGTGGATAAAACCATTATGTCCAAAAGTTGCTGACAGCCTGAACGACTTAGACAAGAGATAATTAAGTTCAGCTTTGCAATTGCAAGTTCCCTTGTGTATTTCTGTGACTGCTCGGCAGGATGGCAGAGGCTTAACAAACCTCAGCTACTATCCTACTTCATTTACATCCCATGTGCCCCAGCTGCTGTTGGCTTCTTCACAGATCTCATTGACTTGTTTTACAACAGAGCACTTCTTTTCAGTACCTATTTAGCTTCCAAAATACTGTTGACATTACTTCAGTGACATAAAGATGTCATCTAGCACTCAGGGAAACAAACATTTTGCAAAAATCTCTGGTGGCGTCACAGTTTTTAAAAGTGCATGACAAGACAGCAAACATCACTGTGTAACCTGCAGCCTCTAAAGCCAGGAAATGAAGCTATGTTAAATTAAGCCTTTGCAATCACATAAACATTTTCATTCACCTGTTGCACCTTTTTTTTTTTTTTTTTGGAATCCCCTTAGCTACTGAGGAAAAGCCCATCAAGTTACTTCCTTCGAGTTTTTGTTTTTCTACAGGCTAAATGAAAAAGTCGAGAAGCACTGCAGATGTACGTAGTTTTCAAAGAACCTGAAGCTTTCTACCCTTCTCCCATGCAGTGAAGGACTATTTTTACCTCAAATTCAGAAGTAGGGGTTTACTGCCTCTTAGCATATGCTATTTCACCACTTTAGTTGACAGCTTTGACTTTTGCAAGCCTCCTCTTACAAACAAGCTGTTGGAGAAAAGAAGTTCTTTGTTATATATTATTTTTTCAACAGATCTAATACTGGAATGAAATTACTCAAAAAAAAAAAAAGTAAAAAAATAACCACTTGGGCTGGAATAAGTTTAATTGCAGTTCCTTCTACAAGCAACTGCTGGTCTTTTCCTTATGTGGTTACAAGTAAAGCACCACTGAAGCATCTTGTAGCTTAGTTACACAAAATAACCTATTTCTATCTGTAGGAAACCACACGGATAGAACCTGTCAGTTCTAAGCATTACGCATAGATGTGTAGAAAAATTATTATTTTAACATTTTTGTCACAGAAGGCTGTGTTCTGCCCTGAAAGTCTGTTGGTTCATGGTGTACTATCGCTTTCATTTTTTTCAAAACCTTTTCCCGCGCTTATCCTTACTGGACAGCAAGTTCATGGTTTTCACAGATCGGATAGTCTCAGTCACAGCAGGACAGAAAGTTCTGGAAGCTTTCTATGCATAGCATAGGGACAGAACGAACAGCACTGCATATGATGAGGACAAGAACAGAGCCTGAAGCAATTAATGTATATTCACGGTAACTCATTGCAAAGTCTTCTCCTTTTTTAACAAGTATCAAACCCTTGGAAGTTGTGCATCCAGTTACATCTCCCAGGCACAGGGCCTGGGGAGGTAGAGAGCAGTTAGGTTAAATGCAGGAGCTGGAAAAATTGATTCAGTCAAAAATAACTTTGTTCCCCTGAAACTCTATGTTTCAACAAATCTGCAGGCAAGGAGAATCCATCTGCAAGATGACGGTGTTCAGAGTTACTTCAGAGTGGCTTCTACGAAGGGAAAGCTTTGCAGAAGAAAAGATGATTTCGGCACATACTTCCGCCCCCCATCTCTGAGCTAATTACATTCGCCATCTCCTCTGAAAGCTGAACTAGCTTTCTGCTGAGAAGAGAGAGACCGGAACTCTCACACAGCTTTTGAACCGGGTGCTGAAAGGCGCGACAGAAAACTGCGGGAACGGGACCTGTCGAGTTTTGGTGCCTTTCTTTTTATCGACAGGAGAAAAAGTGCTACCGTTGCTGCTCCTCAGCAATAGCATTGATCTCGCCCTGCAGCGAGAGGTAAACGCCAATTTAGTCTGGGAAAGACCCAGGAGAAACCGCCCACAGCCTTGAAGGAAGCGGCAGAGGAGCCGCGGTGCGCGCAAGCACGGGCGGGCACAGACCGTCCCGTCCCGTCCCGCCGCCAGCGGGGACAGCCCTGCGGCCCGCCGCGCCGCCCCGGCCCCTCCGCGGCCCAGCACCGGGGGTCTCCCCGCCCGCGCCCCGCCGCCGACTCACCCAGCTGGAGCTGCTCGCACCACCCGCGGGGGTTCCTCCCGATCCGGCACCGGAAAATGGCCCCGGGGTTGGCCACCGAGGTGTTGGCGGGCCAGCTGGCCCGGGGGGCGCCCGCCACGAGCCTGCGGGCAGAGACGACAGCGTGAGGGGGCCGCGGCCGGCGGAGCCCGGGGAAGGCGCGACGGGCGAAACGGACCCCCGCGGGGGCGGCCCGGCCGGGGACTCACCACCTCTCCTCGCCGTGGCGGTGCAGGAGAACCGAGTACCCGAAGAGGGTCCCGTTGCCCCCTCGGAAGAGCAACGGGTGCTGGGTGTCCAGGTTGTAGGGCCGCGCCGTCGGCAGGCACTGCCACAGCAGGAGCAGCCGGACGGCCCAGTCCACAGCCCTTCTCACCCTCCCGCAGCTCCGCATGGCTCCTGCCGGCCGGAGGCAGACGGGCGACCAGCGCCGACTACCCGCCTCGCTCCGCTCTCCCGCTCGGCGAGAGGGCAGGGCAGAGCCGCGCCCCTGCCCTGCCCTGGGACGGCGGCAGCCCACGCCCTGCGCCGCCTCTGCTACCGGTGGGCCAGGCCGGGCCGGGCGGTCTCCGGGCAGCCTGGGTGGGGGTGTCCCTGCCGGGCGGGCTAGTCCCTCGGCCGCGCCGCCACCCGCGCAGCGGCAGCCCCTCTCCCTTCCCAGGCGGCGGGGGTCGGGTTTCTCTCCGCCCCGTCCGCGCCCACGGGGGTGCTGCGGAAAGGGGCACGGCCCCCGTAGCCCCGAGCTGGGCACGGCCCTGGGGGACGCGGCCGTCCCCATCTCCGCTCGCGACGGGACAGCGAGGGGGTCGGCTCACCTCACCTCACCTCCACCCCGGTACACCTGCCCGGAGGGCGGCCTGGAGGAGGCGACGAGAGTTTTGGCGGCAGAGGCAGAAGGGAGAGCCCGCAGGCTTTGCCTAACGCCCGCCGCCACCCTTCCCAGCCGCCCTTGAGGCGCCCGCGCCCACTTAGTTCGCTTTGCTGCTCCCGGAGCCCATCGCCCCTGAGCACCGGCCGGGGAGCTCCAGCTAAGAGCAGGCCGGGCTTCTGGGAGGGAAACTGTGTGGCGAGGCTTGCGTTTTCCTCTCAGATTTAGAGGAAAATCCCAGTACCTCTGCGCTGTGAGCCTTGCTGCACCACCACTGTACTGAGGGGGTCTTCCCTGCCGCCCGCGCCTGGTGAGGGCTGTACTTGAGTCCTGATGTTACACATGTTAGACCTGTGAGATGGTAAGAGTATCATCCCCTAATGGAAATTCAGAAAGCGGTATTTTAAGCTTCTTGGAATAACCTCCCCCTTAATTTCTATTAAGTTGGTGGAAATGTGGAAAGTTTAAGACTTCCACAAAATGCTGAGCAACTACCAGAGTGGGACACTGAGGCAACACAGCAGTGATACATCTTGTCATCCTAAGCACATGCAGATGCGTAGCTCCTGGAATGAGATCAGCATGTTGCAAGATCTGACAGTTCGTCAGTCAGCAGTGTATCTTTTTTTAAGTTCTCATTTCTAGAATCATCAGAGGGCTTCCCTGGATCGCACCGATGCGGAGCAGTGCATGTTTGGTGTGAAAGAGTTAAGTGTCTCCTCAGCTGCTATTCATCTCCCTTCCAACTATTGACATCAAAAGCGTTTCAACAATCAACAGCAGCTGTGAATTGGCAGTTCTACCCCTCAAGAAGTATCACCGTCATTCTGAAAGCAGCAAAACAAGCATGATTCAAAACTGAGATGCCAAATTGTGGCTTGATTGGTAGGAAATCATAATATTGTTTTACCACCACCCTGACCACTTAGCCAGTTTTGGGGGACTTTTAGGCCTTTCCCCAAGAGATCATTACAATTCCAGGGTTTATTTCTTAGTCACAAAAAATGGACACAAAGCTGTTTCCCCTAAACGATGGAGAAGGAGACAGTTTCCCAGACTCCTTTTCCCTTGCAAGTTTATGCCCTAAACATCTCTGTTCTTTCTGCTCTCTCTCAAGACCCATCTTAAGCCTACCATTTTGCAAATAGCTGACACAAGAACCACACGACCACACCTCAGTGCTCTCTTTGCAGCTGTATTTCTAACCATTTGGGAGAACCTCACCCTAACCCTTGATTAGATGACTCATTCCTCTCAGTCGGCATTGTAGCTTATCAATGAGTGTCATATAGGCAAGGAGTAAATGTGTGCAAGCTGTTTACGGTACTCAGAGGCAAATTACAGTCTCCTGAGACTGGTATTGCTGGGAGAGTTTGGGGAAAGAGAGACACTGCTGAAAGTTGTAGGGGCTTTGTAGAACCTCCAGTCTCATGGCCCCTAGACTGCTGAAGAGGGTACTGAGCTGGTGGCAGGGATAGTAGCTGACAGGAAAAGGTAGATCACAAAACTGTGGGATTCAGATATGGGCACATAAATAGCTGCTTATGTGACGCAGATGAGAACTGTCAGGAAGAAACGTGTTTGTTGTCTCCTAGACTGTGCTAGAGTAGATGTGATCATGAGCCACTAGACATCAATGAAATCAGCAGAACATAAATCTACTGGAGTGTGAGAAATTTATATTTTGAGACATATTTGAGGGGTTTAGTACCGATCAGGTGCAGGACCAGGTAGAGAGCAGAATCAATGCAAAACTGACAAAATAGTGTAATAGAGAACTTTTATGAGGGATTAGGAGAACTTGCAGAAAAAGTGAAACCAACACTGGAAGCTAAGTACCTGTATTTACAAAGAAAAAGTGTAAAGATATCCTAAAATAATAAAAATAAATTCTTCCCAAAACATCTTGCCACTCTGCAATCTAGACAGCACATCTCCCATAGTCCTCTGTGAGTTAGTAACACTAGAAGTAAAATATCACTGACTTGCTCTTCCGCTCGACATTGGTTCACCATCGCAGGGAATTTCAGAGGAGCTATTAGGATGGTTTGTTAAGTGAGAAAGTACATTAGTCCACAGTTTGGCAAGCATTTTTATAGCACGTGTGTGCACTTCACCTGACTCTTCATCTCTCAGTTCTCATTCTTGAATCATATTGCTGCCTCTGTTACACTGATACTGTTCTGCATCTGAGCAGTGAACCAAATCAGAGAACTGATCTGGGTTAAAAATAACCCAGCAAACCCCCCAAACCTAGATCAGATTTGCAGTGCATATGCTGTGTGGCTGGCCAGGCAGGTTGTATTAGTAGGGTGGTTTAAGCCGCTGCTGCAGCTTTAAGAGCTTTCTCAGGCAACAGCCTTAACTTTCTACAAGAAGTGGGAAGAGTCTGCAAAGTTAAAGCCTATACATCTGCCTTAAAATGGAAGCAGAAATCCATTTCCCCAGCACTGATCTCCTGCTAGAGTTCAGGGATCTTGGTCCAAATACTCTTCTGCCTGTGTCCTGAGGGATCCATCTTAAAAAAGCTACATTAGAGTAAACTGGGTTTACTGGTGCCATAAATGTCAACATACAGCATCATGTGAACAAGATGAGCATACAGGTCTATATAGGATCATATATGGTCCTTCAAGATTTAATATTTCAAATGCAATTATGAGGTAGTAATTACTGCTGAGATTTTCATGTGTTATTTTTTGCTTTTGGAAGGGGTGTGAAAGGAAGTCGCTGGGGAAAAAAACCAACTTGCCTTCCCCATAGCTGTTCAATTTGGAAAAAACAATAGTCTTTAATTGCTCTGTCAACATTGCTTACCTGTCATACATCCCACTACTGGTGAGAAGAAAGGAAAAAAAAAGCACTGTAGGAAGAACGTACTCATTCTGAATGCCTGTCATTTCTTCTGCATAACCTGTACTACTCCCTTTTTGATTCCCTAACTGGGAAGGCGTTTGTATTAAATTAAGCCTTGTGTACGGGCTGAGGTTGGGTGACTGATCACAAGTGCTTTCACTGTGTTGCAAATACAAGGAAAGCACACATTCCTAAAACTCTTCATGCATATGCCTGTTTCCAGCTGCATCTGTCCTTGGTCTCCTTTGTAAGCCTGCCGCTGCTTATGGAAAAGTGACTCCAATTCTGCTGTCACTTAGAAATAAAAATGATCAGTGGTTGATTTCCTGTTCCTAATTAGAAAGAGTTGAAACTTTCATTCTGAAATTATCTAAGTACTTAAATATTGGTATTTCAAATTGAAATTTTCTAAACCTTTGTAATTCACATGCAAAATCTAGGGGCTTGGTCAGACCAGAACTATGTCTTGGTTTTCTGTAAGTTTTTTTTTTCCTCCTCCCAACAATGGCAGTGGGCCAAAAAGTCTATTATTCATATGCTGTCATCTGAGAAATTATAGAAGGCGAATATACTGTTACACTTACCCCTAAGATTCTTTTCAAGAAACTTCATCTTCCCTCTGCTGTAAGATATATGTGAGCTTGCAGAAAGAGGATATATTGTCCACTGACAAGTATAATTAAGCACAGATGTCTGAGGCACCAAAAACCAGCTAATATTAGTAAGGGTCTTAATTTTTATCATTTTGCTTAAGTTCTCTTTAGAGATCTGAATTTTATTTAGAATCAGTTAAAGAGGAAGAAGCTTTTCATTTAATCGACAAATAATGTCTTCATGCTCGCGTGGTGTCTTTTTAGGAAATACTTTAAAGAAATTTTTTATTCCCTTGAACACTTGTGTTGGTGAAGTAAAGACAGGCTTTCCAAAAGAGCTTTCCAATATTTAAGCTTATAATGGTGTCATACAATGACTATGGCAACCTGACTACAAGAAGCAGACAATAGATCATTAAAGTTAACAACAGCTTAACTAATGACTGCATTCTGATTTATAGATAGGTAAGACTGGAAATTAATCATTATATGTGTATGTGTGATAAATGCATTGCATATCCTTTTTCTTCCTTAGAATTTTGTCTCAGATTTTTGAGTTGCAAGACCAGTTTTGAGTGGAGCTGGGCAGTAACCTCTTTCCCCATCCCAAAGGTTTTGAAACTTTCCCATCTCAAATTCAAACAAAGAGTATTTTCATGTGCCATCTCTGTGTCTTCCATTAAAAAGGTCTGGATCAGCACAGTTACAGCATTTTTCATTATTTTCACATTAAAAAAAAACTAGGTTTGATACAGTTATTTTGACAGGAAAAGGAAATACGTATGTTCAGAGAATTTCAACATTACAAATTATTTAGTTTTCATTTTTTTCAAAATGAGTAATTTCTTTAAATTGACCCTTTCCTGCAATTAATTTCCATTTCAACATATTAATCTCTCCACAGAAAAATCCCTGACCATCTCTTGATATTGTGAGTTTCTGGGTTTTTTTGTATTTCTGTTCTTCCATAGGTTCCACATGTCCGCTGAAGAGATTGGGTGCAATGGAAGTGAAACAGAAGCCATAAGAACTTTGTCTGGATTTATTTATTAGCTGCAAAGCAACTTTAAGTTAAACATTGGTCTGTTGCTTCTGCTAGGCAAGATAAACCAGAGGACAAACTAAAAGCACAAGCTTTGGTTATTTAACCAAAGCAGACCAAAGTAGATAGTTTTGCTGACAAGAAGCATCTGTTCTGTACTCAGGTATGAATTTATACAGCACTTATCATCACTAGACCAAAATCACTTGGACATAGGATAGTTTCAATTTGTATCAGTCTTTGAGTATGTACATATGTCAATACAATGAGACCGTTATGTTACACAGGACTGCCTTAATAGTTGTTATTTTCCAAAGGTGTCCATTCAAGAACATTTGAATCACTGAATATTTTGAGAGGAGTGTGGGTGTTCTTTGCTCTCTGTATCTTTTCTCTCTCTCTCTCTCTCTTTTTTTTTTTAATAATTTTTAACAAAAAAATATGCATGGTAAGTGACTGGTGAAAGTTGGACAATTAACTTGTGATGACAACTATGTTTCAGATAGGAAACAAACTCGTAAGACCCCCTTATTTCTTGAAAAAAAACCCCTGAACCAAAACAGTTGTTGGAAGAGAACTGTTGAGAGGAAACATCTGGAGGAAATGCCAGTCCAATTTCAATCTTGTCTTCAGGATACCATAGCTTACATTTTCCAGGATGTGATACTGTGCTTCATCAGACAACATCACAATGAGATCATACTTCTGAATATGGACTCCAGGCCACCTTTATGAAGCATGGTAATCATTATGTCTGATTCTGCTTCCTGAGAGAGTATATTCAAAATATTTCTCATCCATTGGTCATTTCTTTAATGCTAGCATGGAATCCTAGATATGCAGAAAAATTATTACTTCACAAACTCCAAATCTATGTGAGGATGGAAGCAGGCATCTCTAACCAGGAGCCAGCCCTGAGATGTCAACAGGGTTGCAGAGAAAAGCCTGACAAGCCACAGCTAAATCCAGGACAAAATTATGCTAAGAAAGAATTATGGTAGAAGGCAGTGAAAATTCAGTTATTTTTGTATAGCTATATGCAATGTGAGACTTCTGGAGTTTTTCAGAGATGAATAAAAGAGATTGGTCTAACTTGTTATGTATGTATTTTAATATTGTTCTAGCATTCCTTCCATGGATGCTCTTAGTATGATTACAAAACTCATCCATTTCCCATTATGTGTCTTCATAGATATATTAACCTCTTTAAAAATTAGGGAAAACAAAAACTTTCTGGCAAGTTATCATAACTCTAGTGGGTAAAATGTTAACTTAATATGTCCTTGGTACTGGCATTAACTTCATAAGTAGTTATTTGCTAGCTGTGTATCTATGATTTCATAGTAATCAGGTCCAACAAAAGTTTAGACCCTCAAATTTTAAATGTAAAGATTTTTTGTTGGCTTGCAGGAACAAGACCAATCTGAGCACCATTGTTGTGTAGTCTGCAAGACAGGTTTTTTTAAAGTTACAGTCTTATAATCAAGGAAAATGTAGTAGTATTGAGACTAGTCAGAAAACAAAGAATGTGAAGAACATACTACTAGTTGTCCCTGTTCCTGGCTTTTGCTGAAATACACTGTGTCTATTTACTTGTCATTTTGGTTTTTTTTTCTGTATAGTGATCTACATAATAGGCACCATAAAAAATGTTACAAGTTGTTGCTATAAAACCTGTAATGAAATGAAACGATGAGCTGCTGTCCTACTTAATTTCTCTTATTTGTCTTGGCTCTGTTTTAGAGTACTACATGTAGTAGCTTCAATATTTTCTTTTCTTAGATTTTGATTTTGGCATGTCTTAATTCTCAGTTTCTTTCAGAATTGTTGTAAACATAGCTGGATGTATTTGAAATGTATGTAGCCTTTTGTGCACTTGCAAACTCTACAGACTCAACACCCAATAGACATGTATGAACATTGTACATATGTATTTTAATCTCATATTCCCATGGGTAGGTCTTCTGTTGCAAAATGGACCTGGAGCATCCATAGAATACTCTTATACTGTTTCTTTAACTTACTCTAAAAATTTACACACCCTACATATGCATAGGGATCAGGTCTGAAAAAAGTTTTGTGCCTTTTTCAGTGAGTGCTTATCACACCTGAGCAGGTGCTCCACAGTATAGTCTGTACTCAGAAGAGAATATGCAGACTTCATTGCTCCTCCTGTTATCAAAGAATATTGACATTCAGCTCTTTGTTGCTAAAATACATCACTCCCAAAACAATTGTGTGTTACAGCAGCACAATAACCAAGATGCTTGAACAAACAAAAGCTTCAGCAATAGAGCCTTCTTATAAAAACAGTATTACATTATAATTCTAAGACATTGGTGATTTCCTAAGGAAGCAGTAAGATCTACCATGTTTTTTCCTTTTAATGAGACAGTACTTCCAAAAGTCAAGGAAAGGCCATATGTCTGTCTTCCACATAGCTGTGGTTTGCCTCCAAGTAAGTGTGCTCATCTTTGTGGAGGAGAACCGTAAAGACACATGTATCAGCTATTTTATGCCAAATGCATAAATGTTTATATAGGAGCAGAATGAACAGTGAAACCGATTATTTAATAACTCAAATAGCACAAATGATTCAGAAAATCACTCATGTCCTGGAGGACCATGCAAGCATGTGTTCAGCTGTAGCACAGCCCTGAATTTTAGTGAACTTAAAGTTCAGCTCATACATGAATATCCTGATGAGAGACTCAGTGACCTAATTTGTACCAGCTCCTAGCTTTTGTTTTGAAGCTGGTTCCTCCAGCTGTATTTGTTTTCCCCACCTCTTGCACCAGAAGGCTCAAGGGGTGGCCAGGTCCTGCGCGTGTTCCACATGTTCTGCTCTCCCGTCTCTTCCCACAGGCTCAAGAGGCTTGGCCTAATTCGTATCTCCTTGCACGGAAGCCATTAAGCCTTTAGGAGTTCTTACTGAAAGGTCTTTTTGGGTGTCCTTGGCAAGGTGCTGGCAGCAAGGCAGCTGCAGGGTGGCCTGTGTGGGAGCAGGCCAGGGGCTGCCCTGTGAAGAACACAGCCGGTTCCGGCGGGTTCCAGCCAGCTCCTCAGGGGACTGCCTGCAGGCTGGGCCAATCAGCGGAGCTGGCAGCACCTCTGGAAATGTCTAACAAAGGGCAAAACGCTGCACGGGCAGTGAGGAGGAAGAGTGAGAAACAGCCCTGCGAACACCAGGGTTAGGGAAGGAGGAGGGGGAAGAGGTGCCCCAGGTGACAGAGCAGAGATTCCCCTGCAGCCTGTGGAGAGGAAAACGCCCTAAGAGATATCCAGAATGCAGCTCTTGGAGGACCCCACCCTGGAGCCTGTGGATATGCTCTGAAGGAACTGCAGACTGTGGAGAGTCCACAGTGGGGCAGAGTTTTCCTGACAGGAGCTGTGGCCATGGAGAGCCCATGCTGGAGCAGGTCCTCCTGACAGGAACTGCAGCCCATGGAGAGCTCCTACTGTAGCATATTTTCCTGACAGGAACTGTGGCCCTGGACAGCACACACTGGAGCTGGTTCTCCTGACAGGAATTCTGGCCCAGGAGAGCCCACACTGTAGCAGATTTTTCCTGACAGGAACTGTGGCCCTGGACAGCACACACTGGAGCTGGTTCTCCTGACAGGAATTCTGGCCCAGGAGAGCCCACACTGTAGCAGATTTTTCCTGACAGGAACTGTGGCACATGGAGATCCTACACTGGAGCATGTTTTCCTTATAGGAACTGCAACCATGCTGGTGCTGGTTCTCCTGACAGGAACTGTGGCCTTTGAGAGCCCACAGAGGAGCAGGTTCTCCTCAGAGAAACTGTGGCCCTGGAAAGCCCACACTGAAAGAGCCTTTTCCTGACAGGAGCTGTGGCCTGTGGAGACCCCATGCTAGAACAGGTTCTTCTGACAGGAACTGTGGCCCTGGAGAGCTCATACTGTAGCAGAATTTTCCTGACAGGAACTGTGGCCCTGGACAGGCCATGCTGGAGCTGATTTTTCTGACAAGAACTGTGGCCTGTGGAGACCTCATTCTGGGGCATATTTTTCTGACAGGAACTGGGGCCCTGAACAGCCCATGGCGGAGGTGGTTCCCCTGACAGGAAATGTGGCCCTCGAGAAACCAGACTGTAGCAAGTGGTCCTGACAGGAATTGCAACCATGCTGTTCTTCTGACAGGAATTGTGGCCCTGGAGAGGCCACACTGAAGCAGGTTCTCCTGACAAGAACTGGGGCCCATGGAGAGGAATTGCAGCCCATGGAGAGGACCCACACTGGAGCTGGGGAAAAATGTGAGAAGAAAGGAGAGGCAGAGAGGGACTGTTACGTTCAGTAACCTTGCATTCCCCATCCCCATTGCACCTCTTGAGTGCAGTTGGGGGATGTAGAGGACCTGGGAATTAAGCAGTGAAGTGGAGCTGGGGAAAAAGTTGTGGTGGTAGGGAAGGTGGTGTTTTAATGTCTTGGTTTCTCACTCTCCATATCTATTTTAAATGGCATGAAATTATTTTTCCCCGAGTTAATTCTTCTTTTCCTGATGACAGTAACTTGTAAGTGATCTCCCTGTCTTTATCTTGACACACAAGCTTTTTCATCATACTTTTTCTCTTTGTCCTGTTTGAGGAGGGGGAGTGAGAGAGTGGCTCAGTGGGTGTCTGGCAGCCAAGGTCAACCCGCCACAAAGTTCCAGACCTTTTCCAATTCTACAATACTACTTTCAGTTTAAAGAGACTAGGGCTGTAAAATTCGATGTATAATCAATATTCAGGGCAATATTCAAGGTATCAGTGAGTGGATTTATATACTATCATGAAATTGTTTCTATTTAACTCTACTAAAAAATAATTTGGCTTTTTTTTTTTTTTTCTTTTTTTGGTGCAGCTTACCATGAGATCATGATGAAAGAAGGCTTAATCAAGGTCGAGTACCTGCAGAATAGTTAAGCTAGTTCTTCATAACTAAGTGGTAAGGAACCACACATTATTTGATTTTTCCAGACTTTAAAGTGAAGTGGAATTTCTCATATGATTATAAGCGAAGGGTCCAGCTCTTGGTTACACAAATGTTTCCCTGGGGTTTACAGCTATTTCAAGCTCAGTATTATACCTTGTGATCTTGGCTCTGATAGCCCTTTCCGTACCACATCTTCCCCATGAGAATCCTTCCTAGGCTGTACAGAGGATTGAAGAGTTCAAAAAGGGCTGAGGATCTTGTCCTGAATGTGTGAATTTGTGTCAGTTTTAGATAAGGTGAATGAAGAATTTACAGCATAGTGTTTGTTACGTAATGATTAGAGATATGAAAATGCATCATAATTTTAAGAACAAAGGATTTTCTTATTTTAGGCAAAGTGCAGTTATTTTTGTATGGTCTGTCATAATTTTAGAGCAAGTGAAAAGATGTACTAATAAAAACCCCACACTTATATTTAAGCATCAGTATAAGCCATATGTAATAGCACTTAAAATTTCATATAAAAAGTGATAAGGGTATTAACCTACCACATAAGAAGAGAATAAAAATGACTGTGCCATCTTCTTTCTTGTGACATATCTGAACCACAGTTTTCTCTTTATTCTCACAGTCAAGATTATTTCACATACAAAAACTGACCATAAATGAGCATGCAGTTTGCATCATAGACATGCCTGTGGGATGATAATAAGACATATGATCTGTTTTGAGAAATAAGTGTTGCTTATCTAAAAAATTTCTTTCTGCTCACTGAGATCACAGAAGGCAGTTCAGAGAAAAGTAAAACAGAAGTGTCATTACAGATGGGTAAAAATAAGATGTTGAATATGTATTATCTGTAGCTAAGACAAAATTCTATGTTTCTCAGAAAAACAAATTCAGATCTAGAGCTAACATATGCTGAACATCTTCAGCAATGGGCCATGTCTCTGTAACCCTCAGTAGCCATAAAAGCTGTTTGGCATTTCACTTAATAAAACAGAGATTTGCCAATATTATTTATTATTTAAGGTTAGATTCAGTTTGAAATTCTAGCTCTTTTAATAGCTAATGGAATTTTTTCATTGTTTTCAACTAGCCCACAATTTTGCCCATCTGTGTATTTGTCTGGGACTGTATGAAGACTGAAGCATAGTTATTAGATAGAATCAGATTAATGTGCTTTGCAGTGTGATTTTTTTTTTTTTTTAAGTTTTCTGGCTAATGAAAATTGATCTTCTAATTAAAATCCCCACAAAAATTCTGGCATATTTACTTAAAATATGATTACATAAATACTTAGCACAAAGTATGAAAAATATATTATATATTTAAATGAGTTTTCCCAGGATCTTTCTATTTTGAAATGATAGTGTGTTATTATGTCTTTACTATATTGTATTTGTATCATCAACCTTCTGTTTTGTAAAAAGAAGTTACATTTTTCCTTCTTATTAAGTAGAATGAAGTATAATATTGTACAACTCTTTCTGAGTAGAAACTTTGTTTCTGATATAAATGTATAGCAATTACTATGAGGAACAAGTCACTAAACATTCCTCTTTGTGTCCCAGTGATTCATATCTTGACAGTAAAACTTCCAAAGTGAAGAATAAAGGTCTTTACAAACATAAAATGTATGAAAATATAGAGTTAAAAGGGCAGTCATCAGTTTTAAGAAGTTAAAGGATGAATTTACTTGTGATAATTTTATCTGTTCCAGATCATTTTGACTGCTTAATCATTTTCCAAGTTATAGGCTATCTGAAATGGTAAATAAGGCTTACATAAGCAAACCTGAAAATCAACCAAATTTTTATATATTGGAAAGCTTATGAGTTGGGTATATCTCTGCATGAATACAGTTATAGCCTTCTGAACCCAACTTGATCATGTGCAGAGATGTCTGCATTGCTTTTCCATCTTTCTTGTCTAGGTCCAGTCACTTATTTACTTCTAGTTTTCAAGACCAAAAATGTCTACATTTCAAAATTAAAAATCCAAAACTTAGAATTGTGTCACCTCCTTTTTCAGAATATTTTTGAGTATGGACATTATATTGGCTTCTTGTTCATCTTTCATGATTTAGATCTTGAAAATGTCATTAGATGCAGTTTATAAAGACTGTGAAATCAAATAGCTCTAGTTTTATGTATTTCCAGGGGGCCTGGTTTTTTGAAATTAAGGAAGCCACATGTGTCAGTCCAGTCATGCAATTCCGCTCCAAAAAAGATACTTGGGTCCGGTGTTCATGGTCACTCAGTTTGATATAACCATAAAATGCTAAATATTTTTTAAAGAAATCTCCATGAGACTTTTCCATAGAGAGGGCAATCTAGTGTTTCTGAAATCATTAGGAGTCTGCAATGACTCTTGGACTTCAGGCTTACTGTAGATGAATAGAGAATAATTGAACAACCCCAAGTGTTAATGGTAGTAGATGGCTGCTTTCCACAAGGGAAAAGAATTGCAGCTTTTGAAATGTCTCCGTGTTTAAAGGAACAAGGTGGCTGATGGAAACCTCAGTGCAAATGTTAGTGTTCCCTGAAGCTTGTTTTATTGGTTTGCTCCTCTAGAAACTGCTTTCTGAAATGAACTTTTCATTGTTTTCTATTAATCATTGTTTATGCCTGCTGTCTGTTAAGTATAAGCAATAGGTAATTATTCACAAGAGATGTTGCTTTTCCTTAGTTTTCGTATTCATTTGTACAAAAGATAAAGCAAAAAGAAGTATTGGCATTAAAATTTCAGAGAAAAAAAAAGTCATCTGGAAACAAAAACATTTCACTTACAATCATTAATTGTTTGAGGTCTGTTACTGTAATTAATCCTTTAAATACAGGAAGATAGATGTAGAATGTAGATACAGATGTAGCTATAGATACAGATGTATGCATACACACACATGCCCATGAAAGTGAAAATACTATCCTTTAAAAGAATTTAAACTAGTGCCTATGCATCTTTTAAAATCTACAGCATGGGAAACTGTGTATTTAACAAGAGCTGTAGTCGTTGAAAAGAGAGAATGCAGCAAGCACTATGCTACTTACGAGCTGGGGAAAGGCCTGTCTACATCTGGGGTGATATCTGAAGGACAGATTCATAAGCACAAAGGAAGTGTCATGCATAGTTCCGGTATTTCGATCAAAATTGCAGCTCTGGATCTAATCAGTTGAGTGCAGGGTCTGACTTCAATAGATGCATGTGTAGGAGTAAGTAACTTTGCCATCTTAGGCTGTAACAGCCAGCAGAGATTATAATGAGCTGTGACTTGAAGAGAAATACACCATAGTAAATCAAGCAGATCATATATTAAAAACTTTAAGATGCAGCAATACAGTTTGTTAGGCAGACTGCAGACTTTTATTCTATGTCTCAAAGCTAAATAATATATGCCTAAGGGATGGTGGGGAGTGAAGGGTCAGTGGAGTTAGACTGATTTACACTAGCTGAGAATCTGGTATGGTGAATTATTTCCAATCACTCCTTGAGCAATAGATATGTATTTTTATCTTTCTAAAATATTTTCCTCTTCACTTGCCTCTGTTCAGCAGTGGTTACCGACATTAAATATTTGAGAGCAATTTTGCCAGGAGAAGGGCTAGTTTCAGTGACAGCTGAAGTTTTCCCATAAACTTGTGTGGATTATGCAATTTAAATGGACTTAACAATCTTAGCTGCCTGTCATGTTGATCATAATCACAGTTACTTTTTAGAGAGTATATTTTTGTAGTCTTTGCACATATGATCTCTGCAACTCAGAGTGTTTGCATACCACGCAGCATCTGGCTCAGTTTTTACAGGATCTTAACAGATGCAGTCAGGAACAATGTACAACTCCCTGAAGTCTAAAAATAATTGCACTTCAGTAATCTCTTATGCTATAATCACTAGCCTATACAAATATAATAGTCATATAGCATTGGAAATGACTCTGAAAAATCAGAGGAAATGCCCACAGCATGTAGCCACTAAAACTTTTATTTAACAAAGAAGAAATATTAGCGATAGAGAATACTTAAATAAATATATTGAAATTTTTGTGTCAGAATACTTTTAACTTAAATCATTTTGGAAAGATTTGGAATATCGAATCAACCCTCCATATAAAAGCTGTAAATGACATATTCACTTAAACGATTGCTACTATTTAGCCTGCATTATTTTATGTTAAGGCACTTACAAAATTGCTTCTATTTTCCTCATATCAAAAAGAAAGAAAACTGTGTTTCTTTTACATCTGCAGCATAGATACACCATTGTAACATACTGGAAGGAAGTCTTAACTTCATCAGGCCACATGTTGGGCTCATACTTTTAGTTCTTCCACAAAAGTATCATTGACTGAAGTGAATATTTTGCATGACTAGATGAAAGTCAGAGAGAACAGGATGAAATGCCTGATGAAACAGACTGCTTACAGTAACTTTAAAATAAATATAATGTCTAACAACTGTAAGGAACTCCAAGTACAAAGCGTGCGTAACCTTTTTTGATACATGCAGCAGATCCAAAATTAAATCCCATCCTCAAGGTGATTGCTGAAAAGAAGAAACAATTAGGTACTGAAAAGAAGAAATAAATAGGCACTGAAAAGTCTTCGGCCATTCATCAGTAAAAACATGGTTTGGGATATCATTTCGTTGTAAAGAGACTCTTAAAGCTCACATTTCTCTAGGTTTTCCCTTTCTTCTGTCCTGAAGTTTTGACAGGCAGGAAGAGAGGATTATGGCTGTTGTCCGGGATTCCCAGGGCTGCAGCCATTGGAACTAGAAACCACTAATATGGTAGCCACTATTGGGCTACATCCATTGGACTAATAACCGTGACGTATAGGTTTTTTTATGCAGGGCATGTGTAGTGAGATGGAAAACAATCAAAATTAAGAACGACATTAGGTATGACACTTCAAGTTAATACAAAGGCCAGTGGCTTCAGGCCAAGCATGAAACAGGTGTCTGAAATACTGTGCTACTGGGGAAGGATATAGTAATTCCTGCACACATATAAGCAGTCAAAGTGAGACTGGCTCTGTGGACAGTGTATATGAACAGCATCAAGCACATATCTCCCCTATTACTTGAGACATGTATGTCAAGGAAAAAAGAAATGAAAATTTTGTTAGGCAGCTCACTCAAAACAGAACGAGCTTTGAAATCTGAGGTCTCCATATATTACCAGCAAAGATGTCTCTAGTTAGTCAGATTTCCCCTGCAACACACTCACACACATGCAAGAAGAAAAAAATATCCTGGAATTAGATCTCTGTCTAATCACTTAGAGTTTCTAAAGCAATCTCTCAAGGAATTCTAAAGGTAAATGATTTTCAGGTACGCTCAGTTTTATGAAACAGAGATCATCTAATTAACATTGAAATAGCATGTGACTTCAGTGATCTATCACATATAATTATGTGCAAATAATAGCCTTACATTTCAGATAATCCATAGGCAGTAATTTGTTTGTACAAGTGTCAGTGAACAGTGATGAATAACAAGCAAATTCTGCAAGATCATTATTGGTTTGTGGTTCAGTTCTAACAGGGAAAATGACATGTAGTAAACACTGTTAATTTTCAATGGTTCATCCAATTCTGCTAAAAGGCTTCTTGGGGAAAAAATGAGGAGGTTTCCATTCTCATTTTCAGCAATCCATTTATGTATTACAAATAATTCACAGATACCAAGTCAGGAATGTGCTCCCTTACAAAATGAGCAACTCTAGCTGTGTGTACAATAAAACATTCTTTGGTGACAGTACTAATCCAAAAAAGCCAGATGTGTAATATTTTCTTCTTTGCTTTTCCTGTCAGTTTCACATGGTTACAGTTTTCATCTCTTAAAGGTTTTTGTTTTCACAAGCAAGGTACACTGGAGAGCACTCCAAATTATCTGACATCCTTTAAGTAGTGTCTTTCTGAGATTTCAGAAATTTAGAATGAAGTCCTAGAATCTGAGAGGTGTACAGTAGCATAAATTATTTGTTAACACTGTTTAATTATTATGGGTACTGAATACAACATTCAGCCTGTAGCTAGTAATGTTGTTTGTCTTTTTTCCATATTACACAAGTCTGCCCTTTCATCTTTTGAATAGCACACAGCTCTTCTTCAGCCATCCTTGACTTCAAGGTTGGTTGCTTGACAAACCTTTGCTTAATCCTTTTTATCATCTTGTGTTAGAGAAATAGCAGACGGTAGGGATATTTATCTGTTCTTTTTGTGGACCCTATTGCTGGATGACCTGCCAAGTTTAAGTATGTTCTGATATCCATGCAGAATCACGTTTTCTTCCAATACGAAGAAATACATATTTTAGATTCTGGAGCTAATTTCTTCTTAACTAGAATTTTTGTAAAATGAATTTGCCAATACTTAAAGGATCTCAGAGGGGAATGAGAGGACATACACAATTTCAGCAGCTGAACTGAACTATTTCTGTTTGGATAGATCTTTCTGGCCTCCTCAAAAGGTGTGGTTTGACTTTCTCAAGCTCCTCATGCTCAAATAAGCATAGATACTAGCTAGCTTATGTTTCCAGTGATGTGCTAGAACAAAGGCTCCTGTCTTGCAAACACCTTCTTTCAAGGTGTGAGGACACTAAAAGATATAAAAGGCAGTAAGGAAGATACAGGCAAATCAGCAGTTCAGCCTGTACAAAGCAGGGGAACTTGTGAAGCACCTGAACTTAAAACTCGCATTTGAGTATTGCAATATTTATACACCAGAAATTTCTGTTTTCAAACTTTAGAAAATTTTAATTAAAAATAGTAAAATAAGAGAATTATGTTTCCAGTTTTGGTGACATTTTCTAAGGGAAAGGAGTAGAAGGGATGGAATGTTCTTTTTCAGATTACTTTTACCAATGCTTCTCCTTTCTTATTAGCAATTCTTTGTTCCTACTGTCTTCTGACTTACCTTAAATTATGCCCTGAGAGAATCCAAACTGAGGCGCCCTATAGTGTGTGTAGCTCAGTACTTCTTGAAAAGATCCAGGGGAAAGATGTCATTCCACTTTTCCACAAGGAAGGGAGGACTGAGATTGCTAGCATTTTCATTCCTATACTGCCTTGGGAGTGGAATAAAATTTCCTGAAGGAGTCTGGATGTAACTGAGAGACTTCAGTTACATGAAACAACAATAAATCAGTATGGTTTGTTAGAGAATAAATAGTTTCAGTAGATTTTTATTTTAATTTGTTATTCTCAGGAACATAAATGAGTCTAGGAGCAGAAAAAAATTACAAAATCTGGTTGCATATCTTATTTTAGTTGATTTCTTTTATTGAAATCACACGAATATTTTCATTATAAAACCTAGTTCATCTAAGTTGATAAATTCAAGATATACTTCTTTCCTCTTTATTTGTTTCCCCTTACATTTGTTTTCAGTATCAGTTTAATGCAGTTGCAGAGCTCTCTTTCACAATCCAAGAGCAATGCTTTTCACAAGACCTTTTGGTAGAAATTCTGTAACTGGAAGCTTGATGTAAACAAAGCCCAAACAGAAAAGAGTTTTGCAAGGGACTCCATTTACATGCATGGTTGGATCCTGACAGATGAAGGCTTTTGGAAAGGGTTAGGGAATTTCAGAAAAACAGTTATGGTTTATTACTAATATTTATTTTATTTCATATGACTGGAACAATTCTGCTATGTTATATTCCAACTCATAAGAACAATTACTTTCGAGTTAAATATTTAAAGTGAAATTTTCTAACTTGTTTTTGACCACATCCTTAGCTCCTGTGAGCTGTTTAGAGATACAATCTTATACCCCTTGAGTGCTTTTGAAAATCTTGTCGTTAATTTAATATACTCTTTTTTATGTCTTTAGTGTAATGTACTTGCTAGCAAAACTTTTTATAGCATGCAAACATATGATTTTTTAAAGTTTTACCATGCATATCTGAAGGATTATTCTCTTATCGCAGAAAAAGAAAAGAAAATGTAACCAATACTCTGTTTATTGGTCTTGGATAAGAAAATAAAAATACTGAGAATATGTCTTAATCAGTACCAAATTTATTTCCTGATGACTATGAGTAAAATCACGGAAAAATAGTTCGCTAGGGGCACAACTCCTCAGAGGTCCAACCCCATGCAGAAAGCTGAGCCAGGGATGGGAGTACTATGCCTGGAAGTCTGGGTGGATGTGTTGCGTATTGGAACAAGCATCACGCTCCCTTGAGTTGTGGGGCAAGGCCTTGGCTGTTGTGTGTCTGCACAGAGTATGTGCATATTGTGGAACAGAAATCCTATAGCAAAAATCACCATCTACTTGCTATACCCATTCTGCTTAGTAGACAAATTGGACATTTTGTGACAGCGAGTGATGTGGTTTGGTTTCCACTGCTGCTCTCTTAATGCCCCGTGACAAACTGAAATTAGCTGATACTTCTAAATTGGACTGAATGGACCTTCAAATATCTTATTTTCCTGTTCAAAAGTTTCAGACAATTCAATTACAAAATATATTTATTCAGTATTAGCAAAAATATCTGTTGCTGCTTAATTTAAAAAGAGAACTAAACAATAGATCATTATTAAAATATTAAAAAAAATTAAAGACCAGGCGATCCAGGAAAGAAGGCGCTCCAACATTATGATTGCTTAAGTTCTGAGACAGAATTTTGCAACTCTGCTACCAATTTCTAATCTTTGGGATTTTTTTCTATAATATATGAGTGAGTAGAAACAGATGTTTTTCACTACCAACATCTGATCTGTGTGTGAAGAATTAAGGGCATTATATACTGTCATAGCAATGAGTGATATTTAACCATGCAAACTCCTGTTACCTCCAGACAGAGCTACAGCGGTGAGCATCTGCACATTGTCCTCAAACCTTGGAGTAACCTAATATGACAGTCAAGTATCTATAAATGATATATATGTATTTAAAGAAACAACTTGGTTAATTTCAGTAATTCCAAACAAGGGCAAAGTTTAGTTTCCAACAGTGTTAGAGCCATGGAATAGTTTTGGTTTGCATGATTCAACAACAATTGCAGGTATCAATCATACATTTTTAAGATAAGTTTGAATCCTCTTAAGTATTCCAGCACATTCAGCTTCTTTTTGTTCTGCAGGCCAGCCCAGGGTGGGCTTAAAGCGCCGCTTATATTTAAGAGGATCACTGTCTGATACGCTATTTTTGTTGTCCCTACTCTGTTTCCCTTCTCACCATGGACCCAAGAAACTAGAAAGTCAAGAAGTCAACATTTCTCTTCAAGTTTCCTCAACCGGCCAGGCTGGAATGCCCAAGGAAAAAGGCATTTATCAATGATAGCTATGTTAGTGCTGTCTCAGTACTGATCTTCCTGGCCATCAAGTTAGAATAAATTGTGGCATGGACAGAGACTGTGTAAATCAGCCTCAGGGTCATGACAGAGCAGAGCCGGCCTACAGCTCTTATCCCTCCACAGGGATGTTTTATGTAGAGCTCCCCCCAATCTAGCATATTTAATAAATACCAAATCTGATGCTGTTACTTACAATCATAAAGTGACAATGGCTTGTTATATATGGCCTTTGTGAAAGCTCATTTTTGCACATCCAAGTATTTGCTCTAAGTTCCCTGTAGTTCATATAGTCAAGATTGGTACTAACAAGAGGAAATTCCCAAGAGCAGCAAAGTTGCTTGAATTGAAAAGAATGCTGGAAATTACTTTTCTAAACCAACATTTTCCAAAGTCATCACCATGTATCTGCCAAATACATTCCAGACTGGTATTTTATGACAGAGTATTCCCCTTGTTATACCCAATCAGAAAGGTTGTAATCTGTGCCTTCCTTGCATTAACCAAAGAAGCATACTGAAGGATGTTAATTTAGAAAAGATGAACATGATGTAACATTCCACAGTAATTTGCAGTTTGAATAGTACTCATGTAACAAAACAATAATAAAGGGCCAGATGCATCAATGAGGCCAGTCTTGTTAGCAGATACAACACTGTAAATCAGGGATTTGTTATCAAAAGGTGCATGTCAGTCAATGGACTATGTTAATTTGTAGTATGCATTAATTAAAAAAAAGTTCTCCTGCAAATGTTATAACTTGCTGTTTTGGGAGAAACTGAACTATTTCATTTGTTGGAAGAATAGAAATCACAAAATCTGAAACCCCTGTAACTTTCAGGAAAATATGTGGCCAAGAAAGATTCTGTGAAAGTGTCTCCAAAGTGCCTTGGATTGTGCTTTCAGGTGACACCCTGAGCAGTCACATCAAAGGCCCAAATGGCTCACTCCTAGCTCCAGCCATGTAAATCTGAGGTGAGCCTAAGCTAGAGATGTTGGGTCCATGCTTGCAAAGTTCAACAGGCTTTGTTCATGTCTTCAATAGTCTTGCAATCCACTGAAACTCTTTTAGCTTAAAAAAAAAAGGGGCTGCATTCTGCTGTTTGGAGTAATAGGAGAGGAGAGAGATGAGCAGAACAACTGTAAATAAAAATAGATGAGGATTAGGAAATACATTATCATGTCCCTTGGTTTTCCTAAGGTGAAATTAAGCAATGCAGACATACTGAAAGTTGAAGCAGGACTTTGTTGTGTGCCCTATGAAGCTCAGATGCACTGATCTCTCGAGAATGTGAGACTCTTGTGTCTAAGGTGATATCCTGGACTCCCTGCATTAATTCTCCACTCACCAGGGACAAGCTGGGCTAGGTATATAATTTCTGGAGAAGGAGAAGAGAAGCTATGGACCAGATAATGTAAATGTATTTGATCCTTAGTTTGCTATAAAGAAAACATTGCTACTTGGTTTGTCAGAGCTTGTGGCAAAGCCACCAACTAGGCAGCACTCTGCGAAGAGATTTTGACAAATTCCTGTCACTGGAGCATATTATTCAAGAAAAGCAATATGGAGTTCAGCAATATGGAGAACAAGGAGTGAGGCGATTTTATTTCATAAAGCTCTTGCTCTTGTCTATTATCACCTAGATGATGCCACCAATGACAAGAGGCAGATTTAATCACTCTCAGCTGATCCATAAGGGCATGCGGCTGCCTCTTCTTGTCTCCCTAGGGCTGGCCCCCTATGCCCTCTGAGGATAGTGCCCTGCTTCTTCAGTATGTCACAGAAGGTACATTAGGTTAATGGCTTTCATTGTTTTTCCTGGAAGAGGAGCAAGTTACATGATGAGGGTAAGCTTTTCCTCATCCAGGGAAAATTATGTGAAATCTCCTTCAGGGTAAAGCATTGAACATTATTCTTCCTCATTTGGAGTATTTTGGTGCTTTTTGTGTGGCAGAACACAGGCAAGGCTCTAATAGTCAGTTGGTTATAAATTCCTTTGCAATGAGTAAATGTGTTTTTTCCTATATGCTAAAAAAAATTAATGACATCACCTCTTAATCATAGTTAATCATTCACACTATTATAGTTCAGCTGTGCTTGGACATTAAAGAAAAATCTGTGAGACATATTTTACCATTTTTTTGGTGCCAATATTCTTTTCCACAGTTCATTTCCCTATGAAGTTAACTTCAGTCATTTTGAATTAATTTAGAAGGAATGGCTTCTCTCAGTCATCTGCCCACCCACAGATGCATGCAAAAAGCAGAAAAGCTTACTATATGATGTACTAGGAGATTGTGAACAGCAGGCTACATTCCTCTTTGTGATGCAAGGGAACAATAGTTGGGGGTCTGTACTAACTGGGTTATTAGTAAGTTCCATCCCAAGATTCCAATTTGTGTGTGTAAATATGGTTTACAGACTATCCACAACTCTTTTTCACTCTTGAGTTAGTTTTAGTGATAACCTCACTTATGATTATGAGCTGTCTTAATCACAAATCTGTATAAGTGAGCTTGTCATATTTAACTCATTTGCCATGAGACAGTTTCAAATACTAGTATCATGGCAATAGCTAGCACTACACCATCTCTATTCCCAACTCCACATTCCTTTAAATGTGGTTTCAGCCAGCTCTCTGACACTTCATATGTGCTGTAACCCTAGTATGGGTTCTTAAATGTACCACAAGATTAACTCTAAACTGAAGAGAAACTGAGCCTAAACCCTTGAATTGGCCTGTAGTTAAGCAGAGCCCCACATAAATCCCTAAGCAACATGATAAGTTAGAGATCTCTCATTTATTAATTTCATGCTTTCTTTAACATTTAATGCTCCAGTTAATTTTTCTCTATATTAATCCACATGTCCTTTTTGATTCCCTTGGATTATGTTTTCTGGATTTGTCCTTTCTTGAATGGTTTTTTTAAATCCTTGAAGAATAAGATTCTCCTTAGTTTCACAAAATTATAACTGTTGTAGTTATTTCATCTTCACAAATCTAGAGGAAGAAAATAAATTTTTGCCATTAGACACCTGGAATGCTTGGAGCATTGTTTGTCTACCATATATTTCTTTATTCGCTATACAGAGAATTATAAAAACAAATTTCAGCTTGTATTAAAATTTGCTGAGCACCTTTAGCAATGCAGAGAACATTACGACTAGTATATACCATCCCGTAATCTTTTTGTACTCCGCCCATGCAAAAAATTGCATACGGTAAACAGTAATTTATTAAATGTTAATGTTAGATGTGCAATGACATATTTCTTGCTAGCTCAGGGCTAAAGGCTAGTGTCCTATTTGCAGGATAGTATTTAGCTTACCTAGTGAGTTCCTAAGCCGTGATCCATTTAAGCCAAATGGATATTATTTTAAAATGTTTTGCCATGTTTATTAAATTTCTGTTTAAAAAAAAAAAAATTAAAAAAATTTCTGTTTTTTGGAAGCATGCAGGTGTCGATGCAACAGAATTCATGGTCTTTGAGCAATTTTTCAGTAGGTCATATGTGTACCTTTCGAGCAATTACAAAGTTTACTATGAATTCAAAAGTCCTTAACTTTTTCATTCAGTATTAATGATGCAACTATCAGCCTTGTCATAAGTTTTGCATTACATATACAATGCACAGCAAAGGCTTAAAGACATAAGAATAGTTTGAAAAGGTTTACTTCTTAAATGTGGTAGCGACTTTCATAGCTTCATGTCCTTCTTTTGGTATTTTTGTACTACCAGAAGCAACTTGAACAAATTCTAGAGCAAATTCAATCAGACTTGCTTAATTCTACCTCTAATGTGTACAAAAAATATATATGTAATCAAAAGATACTAGTATCCCCGATATTTTTCAGCTTTAGAAAACTGTTTTATAAAAATACATTTTTCTATTTAAACATTAGGTGACAGATTCATGTCACAAGTTTCCAATCAGCAATAAGATCTTACAAAGAGTTTAATCATAAAACAAAGGAGGCAAAATCAAGTGGCATGAACTTGTATAGGCTGCAGTTATTGATGCAAGGATTTGCAGGAGAATAAAAGGTAGAGTATAGGAAACATCCTTGCTGATCAGATAGAAAGTCTTTCCATATTCCTCTAGTGTGCAATAGATGAAAACCCCACACATCTGACAAAACAAAGGTGAGCAGAAGGAAAATGTGTCCTAGGAGAGTGCGAGCGAGCCCAGACCCAGAGGCTATTCCAGATCTGTTAGCACAACTGCCTTTAGACCTTGCCGCGCAGACAGATGTTGCTGCTAGAGCCTTCCCAAACTTGGCATCTGGGTCCTGGCATGCCCCGGGAATGGCCCAGGGTGCTACCCCCCTTTGTCGGGGTAGGTGCACAAACAGAAAGGCTGGGTCAGTTGCTTCTTGTCTCAGCTGAAAGATCTAATTTGCTTCAGACTGCAGATTCTGCACATCTGCAAATGTCAAATGTTCAAGTAAAAGCACCACAGAGTAAATATTTCTCACTAAATATAAAATTGTACACATATATTAAATATGATTTCCTTTTCTTCTATTGATAGAAGCTCTGTGTTTCCTAGAATTTCAGGCTGAGTAGTAGTAGTTTTTCTCAATTTCTAATAATTAGTAGTGGCATTTATGAAGTTTAAAAATTGTGTAAGTTTTCAGACTGAATCTTATGAGGTTCCTGTGGCCTTTGCACTTGAGCTATCCATCACTGGATGCTGTAATCTGCCCTAGACAGATAGGATTTCACCCACACAATAGGGATACTGAGCAGTAACTGTAAGCCAGATCTTCAGCTGGCACAAACTGCACTATGCTTAATCAACTTCAGTGTGAAGCTATGCCAGTTTATACCAGCTGGGCATCTAGCCCTTTGTCTGCCCCCACATAAAAACTGTGTTTATCTGCTTTTATTGAAGTTTTACATTTTCAATGTGAGCATAAGTAACATTTTCATTTTAAAGCCCAAACTGACTTTTTATTGCATTTTCCGTTTCTGCTCCAACTCCATCCATACTGAGAATTAAATGCATACAGGGGAGGGTAAGTAAACTGCTTAGGAACATCTGGGATGCATAGAGTCTCTGGTTCAGTCTCCAGAGAGAGCAACCCATTTGCATGGTACCTCTGATGAACCTATAGCTATTACTGGAAGCAGGGGCTACTTCACAGGCTTAATGGGATGTCTGATTCTTGCTGTGCTCCCTTCCCTTTAACTCTAGTCCACCTTCAGTAGCTACTATATGAGCCCAAATAGGTTCAGTGATGGACAAATGCTATAGAATCACAGAATCATAGAATCATAGAATCGTAGAATGGTTTGGGTTGGAAGGGATCTCAAAGATCATCTAGTTCCAACCTCCCTGCCATGAGCAGGGACACCCTCCACTAGACCAGGATGCCCGTATATAAGGGACAATGGGCTTGACCTCTGTGATAGATTCCTGAAATGGCTGTGTGTCTGCAAGTTTCTGCATCTTGCTACTTCAGTCTGAATGAGATTGCCACAAATTTGAATCTGCTCGTGCAAACCTGAATACATGAGCAATCATGTATCCACCAGTGCTATTGATTTCAACTTCAATATCTAAGTGCTCACCACATGAGTAAGACTTGAACATAATAGCCTTCTGATAGTGTTCCAAGTTTGGGGGGATATATGAAGGTTAATTGAAGCTACAGACTTGGCAAGCTGCCTCAAATGGCTGTGTGCCATGGTGTTTGGGGATTTTAGCTGTTATATGTGTAAGTAATTGCTCTTTACCAAATGCTTTAGGGAGAAAAAAAATCACCAAATCTAACAATTTAACATATAAAATCCTCTATGCCAAAAGCTAAAGCAAAACCAACCTTTCAATATATGTAAGGTATGCCTTGGCCCTCGTACTGTTATCTAGCACCAAAAATCACGTTCCTGCTTCTGAAAGCATTTATCAGCAAATCATTAACTTAGTAGATTTAATCTTGCCATACAACAATGATATTTCTGTGAAGTCAGACCCATTTTGCATACCTGGAGACCTGGCATACAAAAAGCAGCAGGCAGCCTAAGTCTTTTTAAGACAATACTTTTTCTGTCCATCTGTCCTTCCCTGGCACCGGGGGTGACCAGCTCCACACCCCATCAGCAGAATAAAATGTGTGCTTGTGCATCAGCCGTTCTAGGAGACGAATTGAAATCCTAACATTCAGCAGATCAGATACACTGAATTAAGCATTAGCGAGTCAAGCTAATATGGTGAATTGTGAACTGAAGGAGCTGGGAAATGTTCACTTCTCCCACCTCTGCTCTGCAGGCCATAACTTCCAGCAAAGGAGTGAGGTGCACAGCTGGAGAGACTGATGTTAATCCAACAGAGTACATCTGCCAGGACCCTTAATGAATACTGCCAAAAAGGATAAGTTTGTGTTCATATGATAGGCTTTAGACCGAAGCAGCTAAGACAGTAGGTCTTTTCTGCTGTCTGGTACCCGCCAATGTCTTGGAGCAGAGGGGCAGAATGGATTTCTTGGCTATGTTGTTGCTGCTCACATTTTAACAGTTGAAAAACCTTCAGTCAAAATCTGATCCTCTGATAATGTATAGCAAGAATATATTGAATAAAGATATTCATGTTTCTGTTGTTTGAGACAACAAGGGAACTGTTGTTGGAGATAAAAATGGCAGTTCTTTGAGTTGACACTCCAGACTAAATACTAATTCAACATATTCCCAGGATCTAGGAATATCCTTTGGACTCTGGCATCAGGAGAATGCCATAAAATCAACTTCTGTCTCTTTCTGAGGATGGCAGCATTAGCTCAGCTGTGCCAGTCTGACTGCAGCAGTCAGCAGAAGCTGTGTATGCAGCCATATAACTACAACAGAGTCTGATCATCATCCTGATGAAATTACACTGATCTAATTTGCACGCTGTGAAGACATTTGGCACTGGCTGGATCTGAGCCGTGACATCTTCATTGGAACTAAAAGTACACTAAGAAGTGACATTACATTTCATACTCTTTTGTGCCAGACTGTGGCATTTCTTCCTCTTTAAAGGCATTATTTCAAGAACATTTAATTTGGCTTTGATATGTCTGCCATTTTGCTATGCAGGAATGTACTGAGCCAGAAAAGCTCAGCTGTAATAAAGTTTGGCACCATCAGCCCACCATATACCTGCACCATCCTGTGCAATTTAATTGGCATTCAGTGGGTTGATAAATGGATTGGCTTAATGAGACAATATACGTGACATATGCAGGACTCTCCTGAGGAATAAGATTCATTTTTGCACTTCACACATCAACATGCTACAGATACCAACACAGTCACCTCCAGCAGCTGTGCTATAACCAATGACATGCCTTCCACTGTGTTGACCAATAACTCTGCTTTCTCTCAAAGTAGATTTACATCATTTTCCATAGGATCATTTTCCTTTCTTCACTTTCTCATTAAATTTTGGATTGTAAAAATAAAGCAAGATACTGTAACTGCCTTTGAACGTTTCTGTGAAGTATAATAACCATATTTTTTGCTGGCATAAATCAACACTTATCTTTGTAGCTTCCTGAGGATTTGCCTCCATGTTTAGAAAAAAGTTCTAATTATAGTTTTAATATAATATAAATAACAACTAAAAATGTTCAGTAAAATACACATAAAAGCAAAGATCTATGTTCTATAGTTTTAAGTGACTATGAGTAAACATGACCATTCTCCTCAAAGGTTCATTTGCATGGATGAATTAGGTTTATGTTAGAGCCATCTTTGGATTGAGTGTGAAGATGAGGATCTCTGGGAAGTTGTAAAGTAGCTGGCATAGGGGAGCACTTCAGTGCTATTACAGTACAAATAATTACTGATTACCGTAAAAATTTATTCAGCCCTTTTTTAAACAAATCCAATTTTGCCTTAGTCAGGAATGAACAAAAGAGAATCAGTAACATCAAGGATCTGGTCCAGCATTTAAAAAATAGTAGTTTAATGGTAGATCTTTGAATTCTGCCTCTCAGATGTAACTGTGAATGTAATCAATGTCCTTTGATGTTTT
This sequence comes from Aramus guarauna, assembly GCA_013400195.1. Lineage (NCBI taxonomy): Eukaryota > Metazoa > Chordata > Aves > Gruiformes > Aramidae > Aramus > Aramus guarauna. The sequence goes on along the minus strand of VXBL01002380.1, from coordinate 1,025,678 downwards.
TCAGAAGCCTGCTTGTTGGGGTTATAGATCATTTAAGAGTTGCAATTTAACAGCAATCCAGAGAGCTAATCCATCTTGCATGGACAAGAGAGATATGCATCCAGCTTTCTGGTATTTTACAAAGGCTTGGAAAACAGTTCAGAGACAGAAAACATCAACCTACTTACTTGCACAACACACACACTGACTTATTTTCTTAGCTGACATTAGAAGTGTACGTATATATCCCTTAATTAGGAAAAAAAAAGGTCAATATGACCAAGTCCTCAGTCATCATTACCATCAGGATAATGAAATAAAAGCGAAATAGCTTTATTGGTCATTCTGCTCTGGTGCAATTCTGAAGACCAAATTCAGATGTTTTAAGTGAACCAGCTGTTTATCAGGATGTAGAAAGGAATCACCAAAGAGCTGAAAGATTTGTCAAAATCATGTGGGAAATTTTCTGCATCCATGAGGAAAACGAAGAACCAGAGCACCGTTTGCCTGTCTTGCCCCTGAGAAACTGCAAGGATTTTCAAGGCACCTAGAGGAATGAGGAGTCAAACTCCCACTGAACATACATGCAGGTTAATATGCTCAATTCCGTGTAACTGTTGGAAATGAAAGCTAGTCTGCATACCCAAGAATGTACAGACTCACACCACGGGAACGACCACTGCTTCAACCTGGAAAACAAAATTCAGCAAAGGCAGAGAGGTAAGCGAGGCTGCAGCTGGCTGCTGCTGAGCTGTGCTCTGGGCCGTCACAGTACCTGCCGCTGGCTTCTTGTCCATGAGGTGGAAGAAGCCCACGTGTCACTGCCTCAGATTTCAACTGGGTGCCAGTTTGATGCTTGCAATTCTGCTCTAAGGAAAGCCTCATACATGCAAATAAGCCCAAGGAAACTAAAAAATGAAACGGTGTGTGACAGTTTCTAATTACTGCGTAAAAACAACATATGGAAACTTCATTGTCCATTTCATCCCTCAACATGTACTATCAAGTTAGATTTCTTTTGCTCAATCATTCTCTCTAGAGCATTTGGAGCTGTTTCACTTGTATTATATGAAGAAAAACAGCACTTGATATGAGCAGTGTGATGCTTTTACTTTCTCTGTCCAAGCTCATTAATCTCATGGTGGGTTTAAAAAAAATAATCCTACTGGTTTGGCACAAAATGTAGTTTTCATAAAAAGGAATCAGTTCAAAGTCCTTTTTCAGAAATACTTCATCCATTGTCATGAATCATGTTTGAAAGACTGTAAACATTGAGAAACAGGAGAATAACTTCATATTTAAACGTAGCCATGGAAAATGCTAACAAGTAGAGAACGTCACTTACTGATGTGTGTTGATGGGGTGAATTATTGTAGAAGATCAATGAAGGAATTTCAAATATGACTTCTTGCTATGTACAATTAAATAGGAGGATGTATTCTTCTAAGATTTTAAGTGTTTCCAGCAAGATTTCGAGTTTAATTATTTATAATGGAGGCATAAGAGGAAATTTAAAGGATATGGTTGGGTCAAAGAAATGAAGCATACATCAAAGTCCCATTTTCTGGGAGCAAAAGTCTTGCAGCCTTCCCTATCAAGCCCTGTGGCCACAGAAGCAGAGTCAGTTAATGAATCAGAAAAAAGCTGGTTACCAGATGTCCTTACTTATTAACACACACATCACATTCTGTAATGGCATTCACTAAACAATCTGTGTGGAGCAGACTCTGCTCTGTTTAAAGTCCCTTTTTCGAAAAAAACTCCACTTCGAACTTTTCTTCCTCTGTGATAGCTGTTGTTTAAGATGCTGTCAGGCATTTTGTCTATTTGAAATTTCCTCACAATTCTGAAGGTTCCTAAAGTACCCAGCAAAACAAAACTGGTTTTAGCATTTATTCTTTTACTGCTCCTTCTAAAATGATAATGAAATAAGATAAAATAAATAAAAAATAATAACTTAAAAGCAAAGCAGGAGAGAAACCAATTCTCTTTGATTGGTTTCCACTGCTGCTAATTTTAATGCCACCCATTGTTCAGCTCTGCAGTCTAATTTTATGTTAATATCCTGAAAGTTGTCAAATCTTGGCAAAACCTATGCATAAATTACACAGAAAGTAGCTCACAGGAGGGGGAAAGTAATGACTGTCATGGTTAGCCAAACCCATTAATAGTCTGACAAGCAATAACCCAAGAGCTCTGGTCAACTGCTGCAGACATCTGTGAAACTTTTGCAATTAATTTTTTTTTGGAGGAGGTATCAGCTGTGAAATAGCACATAAGTGACTGATTATTATCAGCTCTGCTGGTGAGGGCAGAACTGATCAACTCCAAGCATTCATCCTTCTAGTACAGACTGATTGTTTTATGAATAAAAAAGTTTTATTTTTCTTTATTTTCTAAGGCACTCTAATGTCCAGAAAGGGAGAAGAAGAATCAGTTGTACATGAGTAGTGCTTTACTTACACATGCTCTTTTATCAGCAGTTTTTAAAGAACTTTACAATGGACATTAGCATTATCTCTGTCTGAAAAGTGGAGAAACTGAGGCAGAGACTATGTCTGTATGTTGATGCACATGTCAGAACATGAGAGAGGCTGAGAAATGGATAGAGGGACTTCCCTGAAGTCAGATATTAAGCCAGGGATATCTCTGCTATGCCAGGCAGTGCTCCATAGGAGACTGTACGGTCACCTATTTGAAAGCTGGAAGGATCACACTGTGCTGAGAACAATGTAGCTATTTGAGCAATTTTCTCATTCTCCAAAATCACCCTTCCCCTGAATTCTCTTTTATAGGCTGAGAGGACAGCTGAGATCTGTTCCGTGATTCCTCATGAATCCAAAATTCTCAGTAGTACTAAGTCTTTGGGGAAAATGCTCTGTAATTGAGTTGACCTGGTAGAGGTCTGCTGCACCAAAGTGCAGGCCTGTTAAAATTGAAAATGAGTAGATTTAGTTGCTGAATTAGTACCTAACATGACTGACATGCTCACAAGTAGCCCCTGGATCTGTAAAGAAAAGTGGATTTGCCCTGTTGCATTATCATGCCTGTTTTTTTCCTCCTTTTGTGTACAGTCTAAAATCCTGATAAGCATTTGTCACTGGTAAGCTATATTTATATCTTTAGCAGAATACCATTACTAGAAGCTTTGACTGAATTAAATACTATGTTCTTCCTTAAAAGCTTTTTCTTATGCAAGCAAATTCAGTTTTTCTATAAGTAGATGGTCTGAAATATTGTCTCTCAATTTCTTATTGTCACTACAGTAAGAAATAATCCAGTAGATGCCGAAACCAAAACCAAACCTCTAAAAATCCTCAGGCATCATGATTTATGTGGAATACTATACCCTGAAAGAAAATAATTGCTCTCACCAGTATTAATGAACAGATAATTAACATGATAAAATACATGGGGCATATAAAAGTGCAGCAATATCTTATTTTTGACTACTATATAGACCTTATGTGCTGCTATAACACAGGCATTACATTCCAGATCTTTCATTTTCATACTTGGCTTTTTTCATTCTCTTGAACAGTGCTAATGTTTAGTGGACAACACATAACAAGCACGTGTTTTAGGATGTATTCTGAAAAAAAGAAATATTATTCAAAGAATAGATTTTGAAAACCAAATATCTTGGAAAACACAAGAAAAAGGAACATGCTAAATGTAGCACATAAACTGATGCCCACAGTCTGGAAAACAAGTTTGCTACTGCCTTGGGACACATAATTTTTAGAAATAATGGACCATTTGGCAGTTCTGCACATGTCACCGAGCATGCTTGGAAACACCATGGGCTTTGCTTTTTTAATATACATGGTTTGAAATAAATTCCCCCTGAAATGCTAGAGAAATCCTCAAATCAACAAATTCATGTGGCTTTTCTTTAAGACAGCCTTTATACTTAGACTATACTGTACTCTCAAAAAAGATAGATATTAATCAGTCTACTGTTTTTCATCTCCAAACTATGGCAGAAATCAGTTCTGTGGGCTGGATTGCAGTGCATAGGTGGGAAACCAGCAATGGGGATTTACTTGGGATGCTGCCTCATTCCAATTAGAAGAAAGATAAAAGGAAAACAGGCCCTTGATCTTGATTCTGTGAACCATTTCAAACTGAGTTTAGCAGACCTTCCCACCTGAATGAGTCTGTTTCTAACAGGATAGCACGCACTGCCTTTTCCAGAAGGGTCCTTGAACCACAGCAGTAGCAGCGGAGAGTTCAGAGACTTTCCACAGTGCCTCAGTCAATGCAGTTCTAGGAGTCCTAAAGGTGAACATAGTCAGTACAGGCAAAACAAATACTTAGCAGCCAGAAAACTCCGCTTCCCAGTTCCAGCCATATTCATGGTGCAGTAAAGCGAGTGAGAGGGCATACCACTTCTCACACATAAGTTCTAGGGGCTTTAGCCCTGTGGAGCCATGTCATTCCATGAGTACAATCACTACCATTGTGCTCGACCCTGTGCAGAGACTGAATGCCTGGAGAAGGTGCCCTTCTGCCCTTGTGTATCTCTGCAAAGACACAAACACAATTTAACTTTTAGTTCCCCAACTGAGCCAATCCGTGTTATTCAAAAGCATCTTTTCTTTTGGCCATAGGTTATTTGAAGGAAAAGGATTTGAACAGCCCCCTCTTTTGCTCTTTGGCACAGAAACTTCAGTAGAATGTTCGGGTTGGACAAAAGGCCTGCTCGGATTTAATGGAGCTACACTTTTTGTTGTGAAATTTACTAATAAGTTAAACCCATGGGGTTTTTCTTTGTTAATTTACTGATATGTTACTACAAAGTAGGAAAATGGGGAGGTGAGATAAAAATAAACCAGTATGAACACAGTCAGAAGGAACATCAGGTTTTCCTAGCATCAAGAAGATGAGAGAAAGGGATATTCCATTTTAAAAAATCTGGTTCTTAAATTAGATAAGCATTTTTCCCCTTTCCCCTTTCTTCCCACCTTTCTTGCCTTCCATGAAAACAAAAGTCAAGATTTTGATTTTCTTTTTTGATCCACACTTATTATTTCTAAACCAGTAAATCAAACTTACTCATGACTGTTCTCTGGCATGTGGTGAAGACTGGCCCACATCCATGCTATGAAATTGTCTCACTGTCCAAAGGGTGTTTGTATTCATGCTACCTATGGGGAAAGGTCTTTCTGAATTGTTTGGAACTGCTCTAGCTGGGGAAAGCCAGGAGTGTGCCAGGGACTCTTTTAACGATTTAACAGTGTAGACAATCAAATTCCAGTGCCTGGAAGCGCTTCCCTGGCACTCTTAAATCTACTAGTCTAGACACAGCTACTGCGGTCAAAATCTGCTTCCCTTATTCACGTAAATAGCTCCAGTGAAGTCAGCTGTGAGATTGGCTATAAAACAAGAATTCTGTTCTGTGAATGGTTTCAAGCATTTGGCCTTCATTCTACATTGGGGAAAAAGAAAACAACTCACAACCTTGAGCTTTCAAATTTTAAAATTAAACAATGTAAGTGAGAACCATCCAAATAGCCAAGTGGCCAATATGTTCATCTAGAACGTAGGGGCTCATGTTGAAATCTCTATTTTCTCTAAGTGAGAAATGTCTGTCATATTCCCGATGAGTTTGGAAATCCAATATATCAGGAATTCTGTCTTTCCAGGATGTTTTCTTTCTTACATTAGCAAGAAAGCTTACCCTGAAGCTGAGGAAATTCCAATACTGAAAAATTTTTACTATGGAAAAGTGTTTTGTTAAAGATACCCTGGTAATTTACAGAATTTGATTCCAAAAGTTCAAACATGCCCCCCAAAACAACCCCAACCCCCAAGCAACTCAACCTACACTACAGTAGAGGTTAACACATTTGCCAAAGTGACATCTGATCCCAGAGCTCACAGGAGTTCAGGTGGGTCAGGAATTTTCTCAGACAACATTTTTTTTCTTTTGTAAGTAAATTAATTTGAACAAGAATTTGTTAAAGTCAAAATGTGCAAAAATATACCCACTATGACAGTACTATTTTAGAAGAAATACTGTGAAGCATTTGTTGTTCTTTTAGAATATAAAATGTTGAGCTCTTGTTTTGAAAGTTTTTTTATTTGACTTTCATCTTGAAGAAAATTAGAAGAGAATTGTTTGGTTAATTCACGTGAAAAATATAAACTGAACACAACATTTTGCATTTTGAGGCATTTCTGAATATTTTATTTTGATTCTTTGTTGAAAAATCAGTATTTTTAGTTTATACTTTCTATCTCCAAATGAAAAATACAAGCTGTCCCAGCTTTAATAAAGCCCTTTTTACTGGTAGTATAGAGTTTGAGTATAAAGCTGATTCTCTGGAAAAATCATGAGTGAAAGAAAGTTTGTAGCAATTCTCAGAAAAATATTTTTAATTTAATTCAATTTTTGCTAGGCATGCATTTTCATTATGGTTTTCCATGAGTAATGACAGATTCATATTTATTTACTTCAGTTGCTTGCTGTAATGGCTCTCCACGTAGAGAAGAAAGAAATATGCCATAACTAATATTTTGAAAAAAAGACTTAATATTTAATTGAGGAAATACCTTTAAATAGAATGTTCTTTGCTTAAAATTAGTTTAAAAGGCGTGGCCTGGACACAACTGACCATATATTAATGTTAATTTGAGCTACTTTCAAACAGAGGCTGTTGGGCTCATACAAAAGCCTCATAGATACAAACCCCATACAGTTCATCCACAGTCACATGTTAAACTCATCTTTTGTTTGATCAACGACATCAACGTTATTTTTTTTTGATCTTTTTGGATTGTAGAGTATTAACTGTAAGCTAATGCACATCCCTGTGCACCTTGCATCAAGCTGTTGCTGCTCATACTGCTAAAGCAGAGAGAATATGACCTATACAATCCTAATTGTATTGCTGTACATGCTATGGCTGGATTCAGCTAATACTTGCTAGGAGGCTGTGTGACAGAGCTCAGTGCATGAGGTGCTCAGGTCACTCTCCATAGGGATGGAAACCTCCACCCCGGGATAACTGTAGGCAGCATATCTACTAAATTTACTAAATACTCAAATGACTTACAGCATGTGATGGAGAAAAAATAAGATGAATCCCTTGAGCAGAGAACACAGAAAAGGGACTGCTGTGTTTCATGCTATTCTCTTGTCTGATTCAGATAGAAGAGGGAAAGGGGACCTTGAATGTTAGCGGTGTTGTGTGATATTCATCTGCTGGGCAAAGAGCTGACTGATGAGCACCCACAAATCTCCCATTAATACATAGGTCAGCTGATTCTCTACAGCCTTCCTAATACTCAGGCATTTTATTGACATCTGTCTCCAAAGCAAGAAGATGGTGGTTGGATGTGAAAGGCTTTGAGAGCAACAACTGAGTGAGGGCTACTCACAGCCGTCCCAGCATTGGAGAGCAGATCATAGTGTTACTGTGGCCACACAGAGGGAAGCATTCGCTTTGGAGACAGATGCGGCAGAGCCAAAACCAAGTCTAAAATGAGAAATATCAAAAGGTTTTTCTGCTTCAACTCCTTTTCTTATTTCTTATGTGTGTGATTGTGTGTGATTTTAAACTCATGTCCTTGCTCTGTAATGTGATCTTGTTGTATGTCACATCATTCTAGGTAAAGATAGGAACAATTCAAAGAAAATTACCCACTGAACCCTAAAACGATTTTCATTGGCACCGATGTAGACTAAGACAGTTCATGATTTCAGATTTTTTGTAACTCTAATGATCTCAGTTAACAAAATACATTGAGCAAACTGGTAATCTATTTAAATTCTTGTACAGGACTTTCTGAATAAAAATACAGGTTGGATTTGAAAAATGTCAGTCATATTTGGAGACAGCTTAAAGGCTTATGTTTTCTTTATTATTTTGTATGAAAATACTTAGAAATCCAAATGCTACTGTGAAATGGAAATACTTTAGAAGGAAGTATCCATCATTAAAAACAAAATAGAAAAGCTGAAATATCAAGGTTACATTGTATACAGCCCACAGTGTCTTAACACAACAGCATCCCAACTTTTTGATTTTCTTATTTCACAAATGAAGATGTATTATAACATCTGGAACTGGTATATCGATTGATTCATAGTCACCATCTGTACGAATAATTATATACAACTATAATAAGTATCAGAACTCTTTACTTTTTCAAAATACAGCTATCCGCCTCCTCTTTTCAGGTATATTTTAATATTTAAAATATATGAGATCAGGTGCTCTCAAATACTCAGATTTAGTCTACTGCAATTCAGTAATGGTGGATTGAATTTACACCATGATAATTGAAAACAGAAAGAGATTGTCTCACTACACAGTTATACACTTTTCCCTCAAACTTATAAATGATAAGCAAATCAAACTAAGGTCTTTTTCAGGCTTTATTACTAGATAGGAGCTGTCTTGCTTGCTCTTCTAATGCTTTGTCATTCTAATTCTATTTCTTATATAACTTTCTTAATTCTCATTTATTTCATTAGATCAGAAAGAGTATTTTTTATCGCCAAGGTCACTAAAGGCATATTTAAATTTGGTGTTTGTTTTCGGTTCAACAGTAGGTTTTGGAATGTCTGAGAAGCTTGGTGTCCCTATAAACTTGTCAATCAGTCATTTTCAGGCTGATATATTTTTAGTTAATAAAATCGGAAAGGGCCATTATTTTGAACATATTTTATTATATATGTGTTTCCAAGTCAAATATTCTAATTTGGGGATGTGGCTCTCAAGAACTTCAATCTGAAGTTAATCTTTGTAAATCAGGCTAGAGTGGATTAAAATGCAAGAAAGGAAGAACCTTACTACAGGTTAATGAAATGGACTGGATCTAATCCAAAAGAAACTAAGTGATTATAAATTGAAGATTACTACAGAATAAGTCCTCTGTAATCCTTCTATAGTTGACATTGGATGTGTGACTTTCTAAAGGAAGGTCTATTAGAGTTTAATTCATTCAGTGATTTTTTTTTTTATTATTTTCTAGAGCATTGGACTGTCTTATATAACTAGTTCACTGCCATTTTTATAGGATTTAAAAAATCCTTTTCCACTTTGTGTATAACTCATAGAGAAATCTATTCCTTGATTATTATTAACAAGAGGGTTGAGTATTTGTTTGTTTATTTTTAAAACAAATTTATTTTCCAGCATCTCTCCTTGCATTTACTTTCCTAAGCAAGTTAAAAGAATAAGTTCTTAAAATTAAATATTTTGCATGTCTACCTTTGATTCTCAATAACCATTCCCCCAAAAAAACCTCACCAGCTTGTGTGGGTCTGATGGGATGCTGTTGGCTGCGTTTGCTGTCAGGACACGCTGCTGACCTGTGCTCAGCTTGCTGCCCCCGAGGTCCCAGGGCCTTTTCCACAGACTTGCTCTCCAGCCTGCCTAATTGCAGTAAATCTGGTCCTTCACTCATACAGATTTCAGAGAAAATAAATCATTGCTTTATTAATGATATTCTCATTGAATTTTATTGGATGAAGAGAAGCTTTTAGTAATGCAAGAAAAACTGGCATTCATTAAAGAAAAGGATAAGAAAGAGTAATAGGAGTGATTGTAAAACACCAGTACAGGAGGGCCAGATCTCATTCTTAACAGATCAGTGCAATTTCACTGATTGCTTTGAAGCAAAAGTCAGAGTGATTAACAGTAAAAACTCTCTTTCAACTATAATTGTGTATTTTAGAAGTTCATATAAATTAATGTAGATTGTTGCACTAACAGAAAAGTCAGCAACATTATTATGAGACAAAAATGTCTACTTTTCATAACAATGCACATAGAAACAATGGTGAATTTAGAAAATTACAACTGAGAAGAAACTTTAAAGTTAGAATTCTTCTTATTGTAGTTAAAATGTAGAATCACAACAAAGCACACATTATTCAGATTAAGATCTTGATTCTATTCTTATTTCTTTAACTGCCTGTAATATTCCAGACAAGATCCTTAACTATTTTATTCTCTAGTTTCTCCAACTAATAATTAAGATTACAGTGCTTCATTATTTTTGCAAGCTGCTTTGTGATTAATCAGTATATATGTGTACATAGAAAGTGTATCATATTAATCTCTATTACTTTTCATTTCTGTTGCAATATGTGGTATTTTTGCCAAAGAGGTGGTTTTCTTATGAAAGTTAGATTTTAATCCACATAGGGGATTGCCTATGATCTGGTCAGCATATATTTAAACATAGTATTGTTGGCAGTATGCACTAGTAGTAATACAATTTGACCTGCACCAGCCTACGTTAGCCTAAACATTTGTTTTCTCAACCATTTGGAGCATTTGCAGAATATATCCTTCTGGATGTCCAGATATTTACACCCTGTGCTCCAGAAATTCTATAGCTTTTTCACAGATGCAAGAAGGAAGAAAGATGACACTGATGTAAAGTTAAGTTAAATTGCTTTTTTCTTTTGTCTAAGTGAAGATTTTATAAACAAGGAATGCAGAATGTAAACTCATCTTCAAACAAGAAGTAATCTTGAGTCCACTAATACACATGACACTCTGAAGGGGAAACATTTCTGGCTTAATCCAGTGAAGTTTCTAAAACTGATGGCTCTTTCCAAACTGCTAATACAGACCAGTCTTCCACAGTAATCAAGCAGGGTCTGTATCATCGGAGGAAGTATTTCCTTCTGGTAATAAGGTGCTGGGACTAGTCTGAAGAGCAAGCAGTGTTCTCTGTGTGGACTCTCTCTGTGCAAAGACATTAACTTCCTCTACATCAGTAAACTCAGTGACACAATACAGCAACAACACATTAAGCATTTTAAATCTCCAGGGCGACAGTCATGGTGATGGATGACTCATATAGAACTAGTTAGCTCCTGAGTAATCAAGTGAAATAAACTTTAAAATGACAGTGGCTATAGTCTTCTCCATTAGAAGCTCTCACACCTGCAATTGACTTAATGACACCTTAATTCAAGAACTTCATGATTTCTTGAATGTAATCTGTATTACCCCAGAGTTTTGGTGTCTCACCTCTGATCACCATCCCCAGTAAATTCCATTGTTTAGTCATGACCAGAAGCCACTCGCCACCATGCTAAATGTCTGGAGAAGCATGTTCTGCAACAACACTAGCTTTGTTGTGTTTTACAGATAGTTCTCCCTTAGTAGCAGTACTGCTGTGGCAACCATGATCAGCTGAAGGCACAGAATGAAATCCTGCCACCTGCATGACCAAATGTGTATGGGTATTACTGTACCACTCAGTTACCATGTTCCTCCATTACATTGTATAATATTTTAAAAATGTCTCTGACAAAGTGCTCCTTCATTTGATATAATTTATTATAATCTCTTGTGTACTTTGTGTGCTTTTAGTCTGTTTTACAGAGTGTGAAAACAAATCTCACTGCCTCAAGTTTATACTAACATAACCCAAGAGAAGGCTTGTCCTCTTTTATTGGTAATCCCTATTACTTTTTAGAAGTGTGAATCCCAAAGCTGCTGCATTGGAAGGGCAGAAAAGATAATTCCCTCTGATCACATCACATCACATACCTGATCTCTATTTAGCCTATTCCTGTATCCCAAGGACTGTCAGTTTGAAGAAGTCTTTGAAATAGGTCAATTTATTTTACATGTTTATATTTTCTCTCATCACTCCACAGTGATCCACAACCATAAGTATCCCAAGGTAAATTCCAGGAGCTGGAATGTTTTTATTTTTCTCTTTTTTACATATGAAATTTCCCATAATAATTAACTTCTTGTCTCGAGTTCAAATGATGCTTCTTTACATGCACACAGACTCACACACATACATATTTATGTATGCATTGTCAAGACATTGCTTGGGACTGAGTAAAATCATAAATAAGATAGCGTCTACGTGACAGAACTGTTCTTAAGAACTATGGACAATGTAAAAGAGAACAAAGGGTCTGTTCTTCCTCCAGGGTGCTTAGAAAAGGGCTATCAACCTTATTAATTTTTTGGGGATGAATAACATAACTCAGAGGGTTTTGAAACAGTTGGGAGTTCTCTCTTTACCTAGCAAGACTAATCTTCAATGAATTAGTAAAGTGCCTTCATAGCCTTTTTTTGCTGCATCTAACAGGATATTTGAATCCTCCATCCTTTTCAGAGATGCTCAGCTACTCAGGATATAAAAGGGTTTTCTTCCTGTAGAGCCAGTGAACACTAGTTTACAGAAAGCAGAGAATCTGCCTAAGGTTTTATGTCTCAGAGTGGAAGATCATCCATAATCTGGATTTTAAAATAGCAGACAAGTTAAGGGATATCAAGCTTTAGTGCTGAATTCCTGAGACTGGTCTAATTTTATTTAGGCTGCGTGGTTATGAAGGCAGGAAAATTTTGACTGTCCTGAACTTTTAGGTTGTTTTTCTCTGTGAAAAATGGAAATATAAGTTATATGACAAGAAAGAAGAGTTCTGGTTCAAGACACTGGTTAAAAAAAAAAAAAATCCAGAAATTCAATGAGTTTTAAAGATACATAAACCTTTATAAAAGGAAGCATGACTTTACAGTCATTGGAAGTCCAGGCTTTTTTGTTACTAATATATCATGACCTTGCCCACACAACATTTTTACATGCACCATCATTAATCATTAGTGCTATTAGAGATCCAACACAATATGATTAAATTAATCTCAATTTACTAAAACATTAACATACAAACAGCTACCAAGTTTGTTAAATCATAATGCTATGACAAAATGACTAAACCTCAGGATCAGTATAACAAACAATGTAACCAAAGTTTAAACATATTTTTCTGCATTTCTTTCTTGAAAAAAAGAACAAGTTATTTACTTTAATATGGTGACATTTTATTTTGTGATTAATTTTAAAATAACATTGTAAGAACTATAAACTCATTTTAATTTGACAAGCGTTTGGTAATTAATTTTCAAACAATGCTATGGGAATCTAAGAAGCACTCTTCATTTGACATGTATTTTATAATTTATTTTAAAACAATGCTGCACAAATCTGCAAAGGCATTATTCATTTGAGAGTTCATTAATTATGCAAATGAGTTGCAATTAACAAATCTGTTCTGAGGATGGTATTTGCATAATAATGAACTTCATGTTTGTGACATTATTTAATAAGATACCTTTGTGCATTTTTAAACAAAACACTCTAGTGAATACTTCAGTTAAAAATGGATAACCAGTCAGTAACATTAAAAAACAAAGTACTACCAAGAGCAGTGTCACTAAAATAAATCAAATTACCTAAGCTCTAAGTAATAAATAGGGATCTAAAAGATGATTCTTTTATTAACCTCTGCCTTTAAAAATACAGACTTTAATTTTCATTGATGATGTTTTCAAAATGGTGCTTAAGGATTGGCATTGGAAAAGAATAGGGAATTTATCAAGGCAACTGGAAAGAAAAAAATGAATACAAACACCTCTTTAGCATTGCTGCTGTGTGGCATAGATTGAGTCCGTGACTCTTAGATGACGGATCTTATTACAATCTTATTATATGCAGCATGTGAGTCAAAAGTCTAGTGATGATCTTTTGCTGGTTGTAGGCTGAGTGAATGGCAGCATCATCAAAAACATACTCCGGGTCTAACATTCTTGCTAAAAGAGAATGGCAAGGTAAAGACCTTTTGTTTATACCACTGCAGCAGTTAGTTGCAGCTCACTGCAACCAGCGAACTGTTCCCACACATCCCATTCAGAGCTTAGCAGCAGCAAAGCTTTTGGGGCCATGGAGACCTGCGTGATAACTGAAGGCAAGATTGCCTGTGTGAAGAAAAGGGACTTCAGTCAATCATGAAGCCTTTGTGGCACCTATTTTTGTGTTTAGCCCAAGACAGGGTTGCTTGGCAACGCTCTGGCAGAGTCTTGATCCTCTGATGGCAGACGTGAGGCAATGAATCAGTGATGCGACTGATAAATTCACAGTGGCACCTATTAGGTGCATTGCCTGCAAGCTCAGAAGGCTGGACCTGCTGGAAATGCTTAGACAGAGCTTGAGTTCTTCCCTAGTGCCAGTGACTCTCCTCTGGCATCTCCTTCATTTATTATTCTGCTGCCTGTCACTGGTGGGGAAGTATTGTGGATCATAGCTGTGTGTGAATTCTCCAGGACTTGGTCAAGTGCTTTGAAATGCACGTGACAGCAGCTTCCATCTGAGAAAGTAAGTTAAATATGCATTAAAGGCAAGCAAAAACTTAGGATGAAGATATAGAGAAAAAGATGAAAATCCTGCAGAAAATTGCATTTCCAAACTCTTCACTGTTTGGAGCCAAGTAAATTAATTGGCTATTTTTGATAGAGTATTTTTAAGTAATGAGCAGGAGGGGAAAAAAGAGAGAGTATGAGAAACTTTTTTATTAAAAGAGTTGATTGGTGTTATGTTCTTATTCATATTTACACTCAGTGTAGTCCAAGATAATGACTTTATTAACATTAGTATTTGTAGTGGTGCCAAGGGATTTCAGCTGAGAATGACACTACTTTGTAACAGACAAGACACAGGGACTTCCTATCTGGGAAAACTTACAGTTGAACAGGCAAAGCAGAGAGAGGATAAACCAGACAAAACAGTGACGTTTTGAGATGTCGCATTAATACCACTGCACTTCTGTTTGTACCTTTATGAAGTTCAAAGCAACGGGCTTTTGTTGGGAGAGGAAGGGATGCGGAGAGGAGAGACCAGAGAAAGGGGAAGTGCACAGGAAGGTGTGGCTGAATAAAGTGGTGCTGTTGAAGGGTTTGGGAAAACATTGAGCACAGCTACTTGGTAAGTGTGCAAAAGTCATTCTTCTTGGCAACATCTGGAGAAGGTACCTGCTGCAGCTGTTCATCCTCAGCTCCCACTGGATGGTCATTACTGATATCGACAGCAACTTTTTTGGTTTGGGTTTTTTTTCTTTTACCCAGAGGCCCAGTGGCTAGGGTGAAGGAAATTAGGTCTGGCATCTACAAAGGACCTCTGCGTTCACATTTTAATTTCAGAGGGGATTTGAAACAGATCCCATCGATCCAGCTGTTCATCAGGTTGAGCAGTGATCCCAGTCTTCTAGGTATCCCCAGTCATTATGGGAGGAGAGAGCATATTGGCTTTTCTTTGGTGTGAGCAAGTGAAGAACAGGAGTTACCCCTTAGTACAAAGTTAGTAGGGGAAGAAAATTTAACAACTCAAATGTCTATTATTTTACATTACGCATTCACAGAGTGAACAGAAACAACTAGAGGTAAGGTTGTTATATCATAAAAGGATCTCTCCTGAGAAGTGACCGTGCTGCCTTGTTGCTGCCTTTTCCTCTTCTTTTTATAATATTTGTATCTTTAATTGCCAGCTCCACTACTCATATTTCCTCTGAGCATCCTTCTCAGGGAGCCATGCCATGCAATGATGTCCCAAAATTGTTTGGGATGCTGCTAGTGTTCTTCTCTTCCCTCAAAGCACACAGAGGCATGCTGTCTCCCCCAGGCCTGTCCCACTGCTTCAGCTGCAGTCTAGTTACATTCACAGATTTTAAATGATTTTGATAACTTCTTTGTGATCCCACTGCCAGGAACTAGCAGCTCACTGGAATTAATCCATGCTGCTTTACACGGGCAGTTTACATGTGCTGGCTGATAGCTTCTTGGTCTTTGTGCCTTTCCCAGCTTCTTACTTCCTCACAGCTTTAACACAGCTTTTGGACACTCTTTTAGTCAGCCAGCCCACAGGCAGGCATGTGGCATCTCCCTCATTCAGTATGGAAAGGGCCAGCAATGGCATTCAGAATCTTTCTTACAGTATTAATTGGTATTTTTCTTAAAATTGACAGGTCAATTAAGTAATTTACTTGATTGTCAAATCAGCATTTAGTGCAGTTTTCTCTCTGTTTCAGGTGGGATTTCCACTTGGCCAATAAGCAGAGCAAGTATAAAGGTATTGCTATATTAACACAAGTGAACTGTATTTGGTCAGTTTAACACATTCATGGATGTCTTGGTTTGTAAAACAGCTGTGAAGCCTTTGATGTACTATGCAAATTTGAGATACTATTTCTCTTATCAAACAATAACCAAGGATCGTCTTCCTTCTTTGTTTTTTGAAATCTCATTAACTGGATAGTGACTGTTGATCATATAATTTTGCCACACACATTGAGTAAAAACCCAGTCTTTCATGTATACTCTTCTGCTTGTATTGATCATCCATAAAACATTACCCTCACAAAATACTTATACTTCTTTTTATCTTGCTTTTATTAACTCAACTTGTACAGTTAACTCAATCTACATCCACATAACTAACTAGAACTTAGCAGAGATATTCTTGATACGTGACACTTCAATTTTTGTTTTACCAAAGTAAAATTTGAGTGCTTTGAAATAGAGTTTATTCCAAGTTCAACATAAAATGCAGATTTATCATTAAAATACTACTGCAACATTGGACCAAGTGGTGAGGTTTTGGTATTTGCTCAAGAACAGAGTAAAAATGGATGTGAATTTCAGATTTCTGTAATTGTTGGTAAATGTGATTCTCCTTCCCACATAGAGAATATATTTCTTAAAATTAATTTTTAGACAGAAGGAACTAACATGCAATTAGATCATGTAAACATTCATTAATTCATGTGAAATAATTAATAGCTCAGCAATTGCTGTAGGAAAATAATGTATTAGCACTAGTCAGCTCTTGTTCAATTTTTCTTTATATGATCCAAACACTGGATAAATCCAGAAGCACTTAGAAAATTTCTATTTCCTAAAGTCTCTCCAGATGAAAACTTGACAGGAGTAGCCAGTTGATACAGTATTGAAAATAACTGGGAAACTAAGAGAAACAGCTGTATCTCAAAATCCAAGAATAATGATCTTAATCTTTTGCCCTTATTTCATAGCATTTACTATTTCCAGTCTACATGTCTCTACTAAAACTTTGTCAGTTCTCAATATCTTGGGGGCTTGATTAACCTGCAAAGAACAGAGAATGGATACTTTTGCAACAGCCACTGATATGAAAATCTGCAGTAAGAGACTGATGGTCTGAATACGCACCCTGCTCTGAAGGTGCTTAGTTATGCAGATTCTTGGTAAGAGTTTACTTGAAAAAGGTTTGCAGAACTGGGCTGATGGAGGTTTCAGTGATACATTCTGGCTAGATCTTTAAAATATATAAAGGTTTATAGAGCTGTCCAAGTGGAGCAAAGGGATGCAGTGCTAATCAATTTTCCTAGATCTTAAAAAAACCCCAAACAAACCAGTTTTATAAAAATAGCCTTTATACACTATAAAAAATATAGGTGCATATAGCACCGGTATTCTTACATAAGTACTCAGCTGCAGATGTGTACAGCATTTATGGTGTTTCCTTATTGCCTGTAAGTGAGACTACTGAGAACTGTGTTAGCCCTGAATATCGAGATAATGAATTAATACAGAAGGGCATAGTCTACGCTAAGACAGAAACTGCTCCACTTTTGTAAATTATGTAAAATTGTTATTAGTAGCTATATCCTGTCTACTGTGATAGCACCATGGGGGGTGGGAAGAATGGGGACACAGAGGCTTCAAGGAAGCTGTTGTGGAAACAAAGGCCATGCTTTCTGTAAGCTGCTGGGGAGAGGGAGCTGAAAGGTTACGGCCAGGGCTCTGTAATGAGTTGACCATTTGGCTCTAGCCTCTGGCATATTTCTGCTGTGTTTCACTCCCAGCTATTGACCTTTATGCTGTCAGATCGTGGGATTTCCTAGTCATCCTATCTTTAACAGCACTGCAAAGACCAGTCAGGAGTTTAGTACCAGAAAGTACTGTGAACTGGTTTTCTAAATAGCTGATTACTAGATGGCAGTACCCTAAATTTGAGGAAGTGATGCTTGTGAAGGATAAACTATAAATTACTAATTATTACCTTCTATTGATAAAGAGACCCTTTTCACTGGTTTGTGCTATCCCTTCATTTGTGCTGAGAGTGAAGAACAAACTTCCCTGGAATAATAGAATTTTATTTTGCACTCTCTTCTGCCTATGTATTGGCAATGTAAATGAAACTTTCAAAGATTTAAAAGCAATAGATTGACTAAAACAGTTGTTAAGGCTTTGTTTTTCTCTTATGTGCTCCTGAGCTCTTAGGTATTTCAGATGCTTGTTGCTATAAAGTGAACATATACCAGAGAACATAATGAATCTTACTGGTGTGTGTGTGTATGTATGTATGTATGTATAAAGCCTTGTTCAATCTCACGAGCTCCATCAGTGAGATCTGGAAATCTCTTCTGTAGAGTCATTAGTTTCTCGTGGTGATCCCTTTGAAAAGTGAACACAGGATGAAGCAAGCAACCCTGGCAACATCCCATTTTTGACCTCTTAATCATTCCTACATGCTAAGTTGCTGTAGCACCAGGAGATGCTATTTTTGACCAAGCTGCGTATAACCATGAACTGAATAATTGACAAGGGAAGAAACAGTGTGTCATGCTTTTGGGAGAGGGCATACACGCATTAAATCTGGGAGAAGGAGTAGTAGCCATGGCAGTGGCCCTGCTGGGTGGCCAGATAAATTTCCCGTGCTATTCTGTAAATTTTTGTAACACTCATTCACAAGAGAGGCTGTACAAATTTGTGTTTTGATTTCAGTGAATCAAGCTGACCTGTAAAATATCTGTTGTTGTTCTTTCCCCCAGTTACCTATTTGTTTATCTCTCCATAGTGTGCAAAGATCTTGAAGGCAGAAACATCTGTCTTAGGGCAAGGAATTGTCCAGGGCAGAATGGGTGCTCTGTACACATCATATATGAAGAGTTTGTTTGTTATTTTTTTGCAAAACGTGAGAAAACATAGTAAGGAAGGCAGACACTGTGCAATAAATGCATATAAGGTGACTATATTTTGCCTTCAACTTGAATACCATTCTATTTGGCTAGTACTAAACCACCAGATAAAAGATTGTTTAAGAGGCCTAACTACAACTGAAATTAAAGCACCTTTCTGCATTTTATAAATTCCACACATTGAAACACCAGAAGGAGGAAGGCTTTTAATCTTGTTTCCATTCTTTATTAAGATGCTTTGTGTAATTAGTTGCATTTCTATTGGAATAAATGGTAATTTGGAATTCATCCAAATTGAAAACCTAAATGAAAAAGGAGCATTAGTGGTGGGTTGCATGCTAAAAGAGGCAAACTTCTCTAGGGCAGATCTGTTCATGCAACTTGTCTCTGCTTAAATAAAATCTATAGAATCCATGTGGAATTTAAGAGGGAATATAGCACATAGGAGGGATGGGAATGCAAAAGAAAACAGATTTTCAGCTAGAAGGGCAATTCACTTATAGTTTAATGAAAACCCCCTAAAACCAGACAGAATTGTGTATACTATGTTGAAATTTTGTTTTGGAAAAAAAAAGACAGCCTATAAATAAATGCAAAAAAAATATAACCGTGTATTTTACATTATTGAATTGAGTGTGCTTCTGGAGTGGCTGATACAAGGACTTTGTTGCCAAATGAAATTATGCTGTATTCGGGTGACAGTATTATAAAAGTACTCTTGATGCTGCTGTAGGGCATAGTGTGTCACTGCTTCCAATTATAAATTCCACTTTGCAGCTGGGTGTTTGGCCCCTTTAAAGTGTTCGAAAGGCATAAAATTTTCACCTAGTTTATTCAGGCAGTTATAAATTATAAATATTTTTATAAATAAATGCGTTTGTTTTTTGTTTGTTTGTTTTTTTTTTTTTTAGCTAAAGATTTGAAGACATTAATCTGTGATGCACACTTAGTGCTTTGGGGGGAAATGGCAAATGACTAACTTATTTTTGTTTAGGGAAGTTGTTACTGGTAATGCACATTAACTTTCTGGGGATAAATATTTCATAAGAAGTTTTAGTGCACAGACTTGTGTATATGAACAACAGCCACACAGGACATGATGGACTGGAATGACTCCGAAAGAACTGTCAAAGTCCATTGTGTCAATCTATGTGCTGGGGTGTGCCTGAATAAACCTAAATATTCTCTGTGTTGGTTTCGGTAACAATTTAACTGTGATGTGAAGAATCCTGCTAAGGAAAGCAGAGATTGTATAGTCTTGATACTTGATCAGAAATGGCATACTGGTTGGTACTGGTTTTCACAATGTGCCACATAAATCATGAACTATTTTGTTTGACTTTCGATGGCTAATACTCTCCTTAAAGCTGAAGGTAACGGGGCTTTTAGAACGTGACCTATGATGATTTATGTGATAGATGCAAGAGGTCTCTAACTGAGTATAGATTTAATAGTTCACATGTTTATATTATAGCTAAATAGACAATAAGATGAAATACTGAAAGTGTCATAAATTCCTCTTTATAGTCAGTGATACAGGAAACATTTTCCTCTGCTGTTAGAAACCTGAATTACTTCTATGAAGGTCTTATTTTCCTTTGTTTGTTGCTTTAAGGAAGCACTTTTCCTTTGTTTGGTGGTAATAGCAAAGATAAAGATGCTTTGTGTTCCAGCTCCACAATTTTTTCAAGTTGATTGATCAAATAGTTTTCTATCATTGGATTCTATAGGGAGATTACAGATCCCTCTTCTACATCATGCACCAATTTTGAAAAGTTTCCTTCCTTCTACTACATACATGAAGGAATCAGCTATAATTTGCGTAAAAATTGAGTCAAGTTAGAAATTTACAGGGTCTTCTAGAAGATGTGTAAGTTGGAGGCTCGCCATTCAAGTACCCCACTTAATTTCACTTCTTGGAAATAGGACATAAACTCTAAAGTGCTTAGTGATCTATACTAATAAGTTATTTTATTTCCAGAAATAAAATGGATACTAATAAATTTTTCTGACTATCTGTAAAATGTCACTTACAAAAAATAAGCCAGCTAGGCAGGCAAGTTTATGCTCTGATTCCTGAAATGTTGAGATTAACAGTTAGGTGTATTGCTATGTAAAGGTTCACTGCAATAATTCATTCTGGTTATGACAAAGGAGTAACACAATGTGGCAGAGAGCTAGATCCAAAAGAAAGGCTGCATTTTCTTGTAAGAAATATTCTAGCTAGCATTGGACTATGGACCTACTTCTGAATTTTTTATCTTGTGATCAGCATTTCCTCACTGGAAACAATAAAACCAGCCAGTCTTGAAGACCCTTTGGCTATGAATCTTTGTAACAAAAAGATGGCATTCGTGCTATCTCCCACTGTGCCATCAATATGTCGCTTTCTCAAAACACTTGTCTTAGTATAAAGGCATTACCTTCATTTCAAAGTGAGCGATAGTCAAAGTGTTCTCATATAAGCTTCAATTTAGGCTAAACACAAGGGAAACCCAGCCTGCGGTATTATCTGTGTCTATGATACATCAGGCTAAGTGTGACAGATAGCTATTAGCAATACAAATTAAACTGCCTCCTTTAATGCAAGAAAGGTCAGAAATGAAAGCTGGGAAGTTCACAGAAGAAGGCCCAACAACAGATGAACACTTCTCCAACTTTTGCTTGTTAGAGAAAAATCAAGTGCTATGTCTTACACTTTCTTCAGAGTCTGTAGCATGACAAAAATACCACAGAGTAAGACACAGCAAAAAATGTCTGAAATATTCTTGAAGATCAGTTTTTCCTGGCCAATTACAAAAGAGTATGCATGGCTAATTAGATCACAATTCTCATCAGTGAACCCAAGTCTCTAATTAGGGGAGCCAGGAGATGCTTCATCAGATCTTTTGTTCCCCCTTAAACAAGATGATTAAACAGAAGAGTCAATGACAAAACTCGTACTGCAACCTCTGGTTATAAAATATTGTGATCATTTCAACATGAAGTATCCTATGGGAAAATGTGTATAACTTGGTCTCTACCAGAGACTGGAGGAGGTGGGCAAATTCAGTTTTGGAGGGTATAGGAATGGAGCTTTGCATCAAAAATATGAATGCATAAATACACAAACATAACATTTGTGGTACTTGTGACTGTTTGCAGATGCTAAAATTATTTTACTGAAAGTAAGTTTCTCCTATTACATCTCAGGAGTGATCTTTCCAGGACTATCACAAAGTACAGCTGTTTTTTCCTGGTTGCCATTTTACTTTTTCACATTTCACCTCTGTTCTCCTGGGCATATGGCTAGATTAAGTTTGAGAGCTTTTCCATATACAGAACATCATCACATTCTGAACATACATAGAAGTTGTGTATTGTTCCTGTCTTTTGATCAATCTTTTCAACTTGTGACATGCAGCAATTGGAAAACAAATACAAGGCAGCTGCCTACTAGTTTTTGTAGCAAAGCAACCAAAATCTTGGTCTATATTTAAAATCTGTTTTAAACGATCCTCTGCAGCAGGTGTAAGCATTTGGTTCAAACTAGCATTTCTTTATGATCCTTTTTTATCCTATCATAACTTCACTTAGAGTAAGAACATTTTCATGTGAATGATCACCTCATGCAATAATTTCATCATGGATATTTCAATAATCAACCTTTCCTATTGCTTCTTTTGCCACTTTCATACTAATGTGTTCTGTGTGGCTTAGAAACTAAAGGTATTTACCTATGGAATTGTTTTGATCACAAACATTTTCCACAAACATGAACTGAGACAGAACTGCTTTCTATACTTTAAAAAATGTACTGCTATAATGTCTCTTTCTAGGTCTGCTTACATTTGGAGTCTGAAAATGTTGAGTTTTCATTTTGTCAAAACATCTGTAAGACAAAATCAGCAAAAAATACATTCTGTCTTACAGCAGAGTGAAGCCATGCATCACATGGTAACACATTAGAGTGACTAGTATCAAAGGACCCCATGGGGAATTTAGGAAAAGGTAGTTAAGCAATTAATAAAGATATTTAAAATCCTAATATGGCAGAGACAGCTTTGAAGGCAGCGAGGGATTAATATTTATTTAATAGATTGTCAGATTCTGTGCCAAAAAAGAAATATAACAGAAGCCACCCTACTCTGAATGCAAACATGGACAATTTGAGGAATATTTTGTGGCAGCAGTGACATCAGCACATCACACTTTGTTGTGATAGATGAGAAAAATATCTTGCATTAAAGAGAAAATGACCTTTGCTGCTTTTAACTGTTTTGGCTGAAAATTACTTCAGTCATCCAAGCTCTGTCACAACACATTGAATACAATCTTCAGAAGAAAGGAACATATTGCTGCTTTACAGAGGTCGCATGGGTTAGTTATACGATTGACAACAGATCACTGTTTGATGTGACTATTATCTGCTTTTTTAAAGAAGTTGCATGTAGCTGAATGGAACTTTCCAGTTTCCTAAATTGTTGGTCACATTGGATGGTAAACTCCATTTAGGCCAAATTTTACTTCTCAGCAAAAGTCAAACTTCTATGTTTATTATAACGATTTTCAGAAACCATTTATGACTGACCATGCCTGGCATTGTTCCCAAGAAGCAGCTTGTTAGGAGTACAAAAGATTGCTGTAAAGTTCCATTCTTTCTTTTTGCAGAAAACCTGGAATTCATAAAGAGCTCATCTTCCTTAGTGATATTTCTTGAGGTTTCCAGAACATTGATATATTGACATTCTTCCCAGTTAAAGGATTAATGAGGCTGCTGAGGAGGGTCATGAACAAAACTACTTTTAATGTATTTGTTCCTTCAGATGCAGGTAGTGGGGATGCCTTATGTTCCCTGCTCCAGGGAAAAATAAAATTGTGTCTAAAAGCTGGCTTGTCTTACATTAGTTCAAATAGAAGAGAACTAACAGGTGACAACTGTTCCCTTGGTGAAAGTTCAAGGAGTTTCACATGCAGAGGTACAAAGCTGGAAAAAACACGGGCAGTATTTCCAGTGTTATCAGACATCATCACATGAAGAAGACTAGAAGCTTCGATGAGTGCAGTAGTACACAGAGATTGAATCTATCCTACAGTTGGCATTACTTCTTTTATAGCGGTTCAGTAAAAAATACAAAATTTTAATACAGAATTTATCTAAAAACATTAGGAGAGCTATTCTTTATGGTTGCTTTCGGTATCACAGAAGACTGAACAAAAAATCAGTAGCAAGCAGAATGGAAAGTTGAGAGTCAACAATTCTCACTGGACCATCAATCTATGCAATAATGATGAGGCAGATGGGATTTTTTTTAAACTTCTGCTTGGTATATAACAGGTATTTTACTCTATTTGATTTCGTTTAGACTTTGACACTATTATACTCATTGCTTAAATCCCAAGCAGCCTTTGTTTTTGACATGTTGATTTAAGGAGAATTTCTCAATAAACAGTTAATGATGGCATGTTTTAAAACCAGACCTACTAGTGTGCATTGCTGAGAAAGTAGCTTTGCATGTATCGTTCTATTTTAAGTGACTGTCTAAAATTTATTGATAAAGATAATGCATTTATAACATGGTAAATCTAGTAACTGCCACCATGTAACCCTCCTAGAATCACATGCTAATGAAAAAGATGCTCTAATAATTAGGGCCAAAGCCCACTGAATACAACACCTTCCAATTAGCACTCCCCAGCTTGAATACTACCATTAACATTAAACAACAAAACAAAAAATGGGTATCAATTCACATAATAGAAAATAATTGATGAAGTTGGAGGGTGTGATTATTTGTGATTACTTTACAGTCATGCACTGAAAGTAGGAGAACCCCAGTTAGTAGTTAATCTCTGGCTACCTCTTTGAAGATAATGAAATTGGCTTCCTACTGATGATTATTCATTAACAATTAATTCTTTCTTGGTGATCTGCTTCATTTTCAGCTTCTCACCACAAACATGCAATGGAATAATTACAAGTGGAAATGAAAAAGCAATTAGTGGCAGATAATGCCAACATCTGATTAAAAAACAGTAGAACAGATTAGCTGTTTGGTAACGGCAACTCTGCTGCCTTCAGCAGGGAGATGTAAGTTACCCAGCAATATTACAGTTCAAGCTGTGTTTCCCTTTTATTGCTTCCCCTACATCATGGTCTGCTACATTAAATGCTTTTTTTTGTTCTTGGGGGCATTGACTTGTTGTAAATAATTTCTAAAGATTAAATATTATTTGAGACAACTTGTCATCCTTCACGCTGAGACTCTCTGTCAAGAAAAAAGGAAAAAAGTACTTACGCCAAGTCATTTATTGTAGTTGCAAGAAAATGTAATGGTTTTTTTTTTTTTTTTTGAGGGGAGGATAGTTGGAGATTTGCTTAAGTGAAGTGTCTGGAGACAAAGATCCTGGAAGTTAGACTCCACTCCCCTAGACAGTATTTTCTCTTAAACTAGAGAACACTACAATTATCTTGTGTTGTAGCAAATGATAGTTGTCTTTACTGACACAAGTTTAGCTTGTTTTTGAAACATGTATTGTGATGCTGTTGGGTCTGAAGATCACCATCTCAGAAATTCATAAACGTACACTATAATCTTTTAAAATTGTGGATGGTTTACATCATGCAGTACATAGAATCCCATTCGTTTAGCAAGAAATCCAACTAAGCAAATAAATGCTTTGCAGGAAATCTACGAAGTCTGTGGGGGATCTGAGACCTGAACCTAGAGCCCCTGTTGCATAAACAAAGCACAAGAACTGAAAGGCAGAGTCTCAGCCCTTCCAAGAATCCCAGGCTGCATTCTTGCATTGCAAATCCCTCAGCAGGGCAAGTTCCCATTTCCTGAGCTGAGTTCATGTGGCCACTCTCTGGACTAAGTTTACGAAAGGTTGCTTTTCAAATGCTGATTAAGGAAGTGACTTGCTATAACCTGATAATTTTACAGTTCTGCTTTAGAGAAAAGAGTTCACAAACAGATGAATAAGCACAGCTGGTGTGGTGGGCATGCAGATGTGTTAATGGCAGGAACCTCATTAACCACTTGGTCAGAAAATGAATAATAACTTGGAACTACAAGTTATTTTGGTTTTCAGTTTAGAGTTAGCACAGTAGTTAGTGTTGTCATGGGCATATGGCCCCTTGGCTATTTTTCGAAACAAAGAAAGAACAGAATTTTTGGAGTTTGTTTGAGTGCCTGGTTAGTTTGAGAGCTTAAATGTTGTGTTTTCAGAAAGGATCACTATAGACAATCTATGTTTAGAGATTTCTGTGACAGGAACTGAAAATTACCTCCAAATACATTGAAAACAAAGTGTTTTTCATGGTGTTTATTTAAAGGTTTCATTGTTTACATTTGCTCCCAAAGATACATGATGCAGATGTGCTAAAATACTTGTGACAAACTCGTGTTTTGCAGTGTGAAAGCTCTTTCTTCACCCTAAGGACAGTTAGCATATGGTAAGAGGGTAGCCTTTCAGCCACTGTTACTTTAGCAAGTTCTATATTCTCTCTCATTTTGTAATTTTCCCTACTTTTTTCAGAACTCCTGGCAAAATCTTTGAAAATATGTGCCTTCCGTCTTGACTTCCCTCCTTCCCTCCCAGTAGAAACTTTACTTACTTTTACCTCATCATTGGTTCCTGAAAGTTTTTCTCTTTCTGTCTAATTTTTCCAATTTTCTCTCTTGCTTGTCTTATCGCAGGTCTTTTCTTCATCTTTTCCTCTGGCAAGTGAAAGAATAGTTTTATTTCCTCTATTCTTGGTAAACCATTTATTTAAAAAAGGTTTGTCCTATCACCCTTTTCTACATCTCTAAATTATCTCTGTGAACTTTTCACATGCATTGTCTCATATTGTCCAGGGGACAATGGTTCTGAGTTATTACAAAATCACTCAGATTTTTTAAGGTGCCTCTCTCAGTCAGATCTGAGACATCATCCTATTACACACCTAATTTCTTATCCTACACCTACTACTGTGGAAAGTGGGCATCAGCAGGAAAAACTCTCACAGCTCTGAGCTTTTCTTTTTACCTGTTAGCAGCCACAATACCACCATCTTCTCAGTTACATAGACTTTCATCTGTCTGTATTACTCATATATAATTAAGGTGTTAAATATGTGAGATGAATTAGAAAGAAGCAGCAACTGCAAAACAGCAGTATTTTCAGTCCAGAGAAAGCTTTCATTTTGCCTTCTGTTGATACTAACAGCAAATCTGACCTGCAAAACCCACAGCAAAGGACTCTAACCAAATATTCTAACCACATATTTGGTGGAGTATGAACTAGTTGGACTAATCAGCCACACGTCTCATGAGAATAAGTAAGAGTGCTACATGTGTAAAGACTTGCCTTAGTACCATGTTTCCCCCACTTCTCATTTTGGAAAGACTTTCTCTGTGCAGCTGAAGCAGATTGCAAAATTCCATATAAAATGTCAGGGGAGTCCTAGTGGCATTGGCCTGACGTATGGAGCTCTTTTTAGCACAACCTCCATTCAATTAGACAGGAATTTCTCGCATTTTTATATGGTTTATAAACGTAGGGGTTTGGGGTAAGAAAAAAGAATTTATTTGAATTTTTTTTTGCATGTGCTTTTTTCTCAGTTGACTCATCTCTTGACACAAGGTTGTGTAGTCAGTGCTTGGAGATACATCAATCACATTCAAATGTAAAAAAAGAGAAAGAAATTAATAGAAATTGCAATGTTTGTGCCAGCTAGTTTTGACTGGCTGAATCTGTGCCCTGTGTACTAGAACTACATTACTGACACTGAAAAAGCACTTTTAGGCCAAAGATTGTGTCCTAAGGAAACCCTTGCATGTTTTGTATTTTTATTAAGAAGTCAAAAATAACATTCATACCACAGAGGTAAAGCCTTACGCTAAAAATACACAGCAGTAATGAGATGGCCATTTGCAATTGCCAATAAAATAACAGTCCTCAAATGCTATATTACATTTGTTGATGCATTATCATGTGTTATATTGCTATTTTTTCTTCTTTCATTTGGTAATTAGTAGTTCAAACCTGTATTAATGTAGAACATTTATTTAGTGATCCTAATGTATTTAAGATATTAGATGGCTTGAAGAATTAATTAAAAATCATCTTAGTAGTTGGTAAGAAACCATCCACAGGCCTTTCCGAGCTTCATGAGCTGACTATGTGATCCTGCATGGTCCATCAACTGCAGCAGCATCAGTAACATGGTGCTTGCAGGACATGCAGGTGACGCTTCTTACCAGCTGTCCATCAGGTATAGCAAGTCAGTACCACATTCCCCTATGAGAAAGCATGTTTCCCATACTAACCTACTACCGTAAATCTATTTTTTTCTTTATAGTACCAAACACATGTAGGGATAATTCTACACACGATTCTCCCATACTTGTTTATCCCTTATGTGATTGGACATGTGATTGGTCTGTTCATCACTATTTGAGTTTCATGGATTGGGCTTCTGACTGTAAGACAAATAACCCCTTTTTGACATGAAAGGCTTTACAGCAGGCATGTGTCATACAGGAAGTATGGTTAGGCAATAGGCAGATGATTATCTCAAGTAGCAGAAACCTTGGCAAGTTAAGATCTCCACCTCACTACTGTACTTCTCTTGTCTTTCCTAAAAGGCTTTAGAAAGGAAGAGCTATAGTTTGTCTGCAAAACGAAAAATGCTGCATGGATCCAGGGTTTAGAAGGTACACGGTGCTGACAAGTTAGTGGTTATTGTCAAGGACAGGTTTTAGATCACACAGATGAAACTAGGACTGCTACTCACTCGTAGCAAGCTGTCAAAAGCAAGAGCACCAGCAATAAACGTTGAAATATTCAGGAAAAAAAGGGTTTTCATTCTTGTTTCATTGGCAAAGGTTTCTCCATCCTGAAAATAATTTTTTCATTATCCTTAGCCACTAGAGATACTGGCACAAGTAATACTGATACTTTCCCTGTGTTCTCTTTTGCCTCATGATCAGCAGATTTCATCTTTGAAAGACTTACCAATGACATGTTTTGGGTCTAGTTCAAAGTCTATCCACATCTGTA
Source organism: Aramus guarauna (assembly GCA_013400195.1). Classification (NCBI taxonomy): domain Eukaryota; kingdom Metazoa; phylum Chordata; class Aves; order Gruiformes; family Aramidae; genus Aramus; species Aramus guarauna. The sequence continues at coordinate 996,886 of VXBL01002380.1, read as the reverse complement.
GACTGTGTTATCCTCTGCTTAAGGTCTTCTTACTTTGTGACACTTGCAGCAGTGCATTTTACACTCATTATTTTTCTCCTACTGAGCCCAAGGGTGACGTTTCAGAAAAGCAGAGGCAGATTGTCTGTTCCAGTAAGTGCTCACTTCTTTCTTCAGACTTCTCAGAGAGACTTCTCTATTACTGTTAGAAAGAAATGAGAAGGCATTGCATCCCAGACAGCCACTCAGTTATTGTTTGAAGTCATATTTGTGTCTCACCTCCTACTAATTCTTGTCTTTAAATTGTGACTGTGACAGTTTTCCTCTCCCTATGTCTACTTGAACTGTCAGACCACATCAGCCATCCATCTGGCTTCTCTGCTAACCTTTCCTTCACCTTCATACTAGAAACAAGCTTTTCTATTTTGACTTCTAATGCTTAAAACTTAAAAAACAGCTTAAATCTTCTTCAGCACACATAGGCAGAATGGGGACAAATTCAGATTGTTTAGAGAGAGATTGCAGTGAAGACTGGAAACAGCAAAAGAACAAACCTAAGGATTAGCATGCCAGCTTAAACCCACCATGACAAACTACTGGTTCTAACACATAGGTGTCAAAATGTTGTCTAAGGAAATCACTGTAATGCAGAATACAATCATTTTATTCCTTGAACAACTGTTGCTGGCTTTATGTGCTCGATATTTTACTTGAAAGTTCATTCTAGATGTGTTTGGGCTAGAAAAGGAGCCCAGATAGAAAAATATCTGAAATAATTGATAAAAATGCCAGCATACAAATTGCATTAAGATTCATATTGTATTGTGATCAGTTTGTTTTACTAGCATAGCATTGTGATTTTGACATAAAGGACCATGCTCAACCAGATAACCTTTTCTTTGTGTCTAATGTTAAGGACTAATTTATTGTGCCTGTGGCTCCCTGGTAGTTTAAGATGCATGTAATGTGGCACAATTCAGTGACAGCTCCGGGGACTACGAAAGTCACCATATGAAAGAGTGCAAAGAAACCACTACCAGTGAGATGGCACTTACTTGCAAAGGACTGTGAAAATACATTATACTATACCTATATACAAGCTATACGCAAACTGAGTGACAAGAGTTACAGAACTCAGTCATGCATTTATAAAGGAAAGGAATTGTTCATTACAGAAGTAATTTTATCTTGTGCAGAAGTGCTACCCAAAACACTGCATATTGATAGAGAAGCGTATGGGTAACTGCCCCATTAAGAACATTACTCTAAAATGTAAAATGCATTTAGACATTCTAGATAAAGTAATTTGCTGTTAGTATCTCACAGCCTGCTTAAACTCCATGAATCTTTTTCCTTTTCTCACAAGATCTTTTCTCCACTTAAATGATGATTACCTTTTCTTCTATTAAAGATTTACCATAGTTTCAAGGCTGGAGATCTATTAATCACGACCTGAAATCTTCCAAGCCTTAGATTAGGCTTGGAGTCACATTTATGGTCAGTTCAGCAAACCAAGATGGAAGAAAACATACTTTACTTTAAGCCTCAACTTTGTTTCTTATCTGTGAATAATGCCATATTTTTAATGTTTCAAGAATTTGACCTAGTCCTTTATGAAAAAGAACCATTTTTCTGCACCTATTCAGTTTGCTAAAATAAAACCCAAACACACAAAAACACCCCAAACCAAAGCTCACAATCCTGCAACTCTCAGAAAGGTAGGATGTTTGTATGTGCAATACAAAAGGAAACATACTGCAGATCTCTGTGTGCTGCACAGAGCCTCTCTGCTCTCCATCTCCTCTTCCATCTCTTCCAATGTACTTCTTTCCACTGGATAGACACTTGCCTCTGCTTTTTTTACCATTGAGGTGGTTTTATGTACAGAAAAGCATGGTATGTCCTGTTTTCTCTTTTTCCTTCTTTACTGACTCTCAAACTGGACTTTTGAGCTAAAGTTTTCACAGGTGCCAAGTGGCAATGGCAATCATGATGGTGAACGCTAGTCAGTAAGGAAGATTGAGATCTGTGACCGTTCTGTGATATTCAAGGACTCATTGTTCTCCTGTAAGAGGGAGAGAGAGGGTGTCGTGTCAGGGGTCCTGGAGAAACTGGGCATGTTTTTAAAAGTAGGAACAAATGGTGAAAAAAAAAAAAAAAAGAAAAAGGCAGATTGTTTCACTCTATTTGTCCAATGTCTCCGGGCACTGCTGCTTACATACACAGATTCGCTGTACTTAATTCAGTGGCTAGCAGCATTCAGAGCAGCACAAAGCTCAGCAGGCACAAATTACCAAAATGCATGCTTAGTATTAGTAACAAGAAAGTGTTCAAAGTCTTGAAAGACTATCACAGCCGGTGCTGATCCCCACACTGCTCTTAAATCAGTGTTAGAGCAAGCTTATTTAATGATAAGATGGCAACGTCTACATCAGCCGCCTGGAGCTCTAGTCTTCCGTGGAAATTAGTGTCATATACTTAGTGCCATACTCATCTATGAGCTGTGTGATCCATAGGCAATAACAAACCAGAATGAGCTCCACCCAAAACCCTATCTGTCACAGTAATTTGCATGTGGAGAAGATAACAAAAACAGTGGTTTTGGTTTGTGAACTTGTTTTGTTTAGCACCTAGCTACTAAACATTGTTAGAAGTAGCTAGTATATGCAGAAAAGATGAAAACAGGCACTGAACTGCCTTGAAGTTAAATGGAAGGGGGAAGGGATGATGTTCATAGTTGAGCTGTTTTCTGTATTTGCTGGTACAAACAGAGTGAATGGCAAGCCTGAAATATAACATGTTCCTTTCAGAAAGTCTGAGTTCCCCCTGAAAAGACAGTAAAGCTCTGCATTTGCTGAAGGGAAAATGTAAATCATCTTTTATTGAAATAATAGAAGTAGGACCATATAGCTCTCTTTTATTTATACCGTGTGTGGTGATCAGTATGAGGTGAAATGATTGCATTATGTTCCTGACCAGGCATTTTTCCTAAGGGCTGAATTTTCTCCTTCACTATTTACAGCGTATTTTACAAATAAAGTTGTGATTCACAAGGCCTTTTCCACAGAGGTCCACCCTAGCCAGGCAGTCCCCAGCCCATATTGTTGCAAGGGGCTCATCCTTCTCTAGTGTGGGACTTTGTGTTGTCCTTGAACTTCACAAGATTGCTGTTGGCCCTTTATTCTCTCTGGGTCCCTCTGATGGCAGCTCTGCCCTCAAGTGTATTGACAAGTTCTCTCCAAACAGTGTAAGCTGCAAAGAAATGAAGTATCTTTAATCAAAGATAGGAACTGGGCTCCTGTCACCCTACCACCCCAATATGACTCAAGTCCATGTGACTCAAGTCCACAGGTTATTATTTTTCTCCCCAGTAAGTTCTCAATAGGCACTTGTGCCTCTGAAGATGCCCAAAGTGCTGTCATCTTCTCCTGGAGTCTCTTCTGCACCTACGTCTGATCCCTCTGCCCACCACCACGATGGAGCCCCACAGGAGATGTTATAGGACACAAGGTTCACACAGGACACTGCAGCCAAAATGAACTGCCACATTCACTTGAAAACAGCAACAGCATCTGAGAAGCAGCAGTTTCCATTTAGGTAATAGCTCAGCCCTCAGTCTACATGTGTTAAAAAGATTTTTTCTGGGATTTAGTTGATTGGTTTCCATACCATTTCTGTCTGAGCACAACCAGTCTTCCAGTGCAGCTTTATAACTACTGAAGCCGGTGGTATTTTATCACTAGTCAAACTCTGGTGCCATTGAAATCAGTGATGAACTTTTGCCCTTAGAAGGATTACCATTCACACCTAACAGTGACTCCAGGTGTCATCTAGTTTAACATTTGAAAGGTAGCCAGCGAAACAGTAGAGTTCCCACTGTTACGGTCTACTCGGTTTATACTCTGCAGACTCTAATTTAAAAAAGTAAACACAAAATTCCCTTTCTTAAAGAAGTGCCACCTAGAGTTTTCTAATAAATGAACTGGAATAATTCATATGCACATGTTGTTTTTTCCCTTGCTTCTGTACAGTTTCTTCAAGTCAGGATACAATAAGATGCCATGTTTTTAATTTATTTATTGACTCAGAAGATTGGGGTGAGGAGTGAAGAAAACACTGCTTACTATAAAGAGAGATCAAGATCCTCATTAGAGTAGATTTGTTCATACATTTGCTGTTTACCCTCAGAAGAAAGTGGTTAGCTCCTCCTGAGCTTACAGAATGGTCTCAACCTCTTGCCTTCCAGCCTATCTGTTCCTCTGGTGTTCAGCTCCTAGACTTGCTTCAAATGAAAACTGCTGAACTGTGAGAACCTCTTCATGAAAACCTAAAGTGTCACACAGAGGAAATATCTCAGCAGATGACTGAATCTAAAAATGGTTGAAAATAAGCTAGGACAATAACAGGAAACAGTTTTAAAGTTCTAAATATTGATCTACTCAAAGCTTAGGTTAATTCTTCTTACACTCACAGTTGACTGTGGTCCCATTCCCCACTTAGAGTTTGTTTTAAAGAATTTTTGTAGCCTACAAAAACTCTTTGCTAGTGTTGAGACAGATTTTTTTTTTCTATTTCTACAAGCAAATGTGAGATTTCACAGCTCTTTTATCACATTATGAAAATCCCCTCATGCTGTGCATTTATGATCATGCAGACACAAGGAAATGAAGCTTACCAGGTTACCCAAGCACAGCTGAAGGAACAGAGTGTACTAAAAATACATGTATACACTCCACAGTTACATATGTGCACACAGATACTGTGTTGTTTTGCAAGATGGAAAAGAAATTTTTTTTCACCAAATGAAAACACTGAAAATGAAATGACAACAGCAGCAGATGCTAAAGCAAATCATCTAATTAGGATGATTTCATCAACCGTTTTAAAAGACATTTAAAAAAGCAATACAATACTAAGTCACCAGAAGAAACGTTGATTATGCTTGCATATACAGGCACAATAATACTCTAGCTGAAGATGCCCTTTCAAGTGTGAAAACAAATGATACTTTCAAAACTGTTTATTTTTTTTATCCAGCTGTGCTTCACATCCTGCTAAGGAAAAGTATACACATTAAAAAAAAATTCTTAAGAACTATAACCCACAGCCAGGAAGATACAATTCAAATCAACAGAAGTTTTGCCTGGGTCAGGACTGCAGAACAACTTCCATGCAGCATGGAGAATAGCTTCATTCTGGCAGTGGGAAGAATTTTCAAACCAATCTGCAAACACAGGGAACCTCATTTTCACCTTATATTTTTTACATGGGTGGGCCAAATTCTGTCTCAACAAAATCTGAATCAAAAAGCCAGGATGAGGGCTGAACAATACAATAAGAGTCTGCATTTTAAGTCTAATACTGACTGAAAATCAAAAGGCAGAATTTTGTCCTGATACCTCTGAACTACCTTCCCCTTCTCTTATGTTTGCTCTTCCTTTCATATATACTGTAGAGTGCAGTATTGGGTTTTTATGGTTCAGTGCCAGTAAAAATGGTAAAAATTCTTTTCTTACTGTAAAACATTTAGTGTGGGAGAGGTGCCTGGGCTGCCTCCTTACCACCACACATATTCAGCTTCCCCGTTCACTGAGATTCATAGCAAGGAGCACTCATGCCTTCATGCCACTTGAATTTTTGTTCCCTGCTGTTGCCTTCTTCAGTTTAAAATGGCTCTGGTTGAAATAGTAGGCATTCAGTAAAAAAGCCAAATATGCATCTCCACTCTCTTCCTTCTGTCCTCCATGAGATCCAGTTCCTGCTGGACTTCATACTGGGCAGTTTCATTTCTCAAAGGCCTCTTCCTCCTCTTGTTTTCTTTGCTCATTGTAATTGCTTCTGTAAGAATGTATCTTTACTGCTTCTAAAGCAGTCTGCAAAAGCATGTTATGCTCTGGAAGAGAAGGAAGAAATTTTTTAATGTGAATGTTATGATAAAGGATAATGATTCTGAGTGTTCTCTATTTTCTTTTAACCCATCTTCATGCCCTGTTTATCTTTGTCAGTTTTCCTTTTATTTAAATCCTCCTTCCTCAAAGCAGAGCATTACAACTTCATCCCTTTAAAGGAAGATGACTAGGCTCTCTAGCATTGGTATCATTTCTAGGTTTCAGAAGGAGCTTTTTCCCTCTCATCTTGGTCCCAGTAACTGACTACCAATAAAAAGACTTTTTCTTTTATTTGCATCTTTGCAGAGTAGTTAGTCGCAGCATGATCGAGTAAGCACGCTCTTCCTAACACCTTTCACAGATAGTAGCTTACCAGCAGTGCTGGGGAGGAAGAGCAGGGATAGAATTAACCTAACTCATGCAATGAAAGAACTGCAATACTTAGTGTAATAAAGCAGGGCTTCAGGAACAGAATTTGGTTTTCACAGATGGCATTCTCCAACTGTAAAATTCCTCTGTAAGAAGCTCCAACTGAGTTTCTCAACAGGTTTGCCACATGGTCAGGGCTCACTTGCATGGTTTTGTACGGATGTGTTTTAAATGGGAATAAAACCATCTTGAGAAAGTTTTTATTTATCCTTCTTCCTTCCTGAATCAGTTTGGCAGCAAATGCATGAAGTACTAATAAACCTTGAATGGAGAGACATGGTGTTGCAACAGTGGATGCTGCTTAAAAGTATTACAACTATCAATTATTTTCTGAGATTACCTCAGCAACAAGGTGTAACAAACAAGCAGATGCTGACAACATTAGAGCTCAAGCGATATGTTTCCTCTTTCTACAGACAATTAGTCCCTTTGAAACTCTCATGCCCACTGATGCTACAGTAGCTTTTTCTTAAGAGCCTGAAGGTAATTACTGGACTCACAAGGACCAGCAAAACTGAAAACCCACTTTAAATCAGAAAACCTTACAGAGATAAGTTCTCATAGAAATGCCACCATTCTTTTGGTGAAGGTTATTGGATTTTGTCAGAGGGAGAGAACTCCAAAGTTATTCTCATTTTCATCAACAGGGAAGTGGGGCATCCAGTAAACCCTCTTGGTGCTGAGAATGACAAGGGTATTGTTACTGTTACTAAATACTTAAATTGGTGTTCAAGGCTGCCATTATTCCAGTCACCATAAAAAAAAAAAATCACTAAATAGCTATTTTGTCATTAAAAAAACACAGGTAGATGAAGGGTTGAGATATGCCATTTCCTTCAAAATACATCAGAGGCAGGAAACACCCGAATATTTAGATAGCCTAAGTCAATTTTTTTGAAAGAGTGACATGAAAAGTACTAAATATTTATACCAGATGGAGGGAAAGAAATTTTGACTGGGGGCTTGGACACGATAGATGCGTCATGGTAGACTGTCACAGCTGTGAGGCAGGGCTTTTCTAACTGCTCCCTTGCACTTTTTCAGCTGATTAATGCAAGCCAGTCAACAGTAGAAAAATGTAAGAGTCAGCCACTGTGCCTGGCGTCTATTGTGAGTGGATATTTTGGTACGTTGGTACACAGCAGTGGTGGATAGTTTCTCATACAGAAGAAGAACCCTTGTCTAAAAGTAATTCTTGGTGGATGTTGAGATGGGAGTTTCCTAGCCCAGGAAGAAAGTTAAACTCTTTCTCTACTACCATAAGAAAGGAAGTTAGCACCATCCCTAACTGCAGTTAATTTGTTTCAGTAAAGATAAATTCAGCTGCAACTACTGGAACAGAAATTGACATTCAGATAGTTGACATCTGATTTTCAGATAAGCAGTGTTTTTCATTGTTTCTTCTTCACATGGACATTTCACAATCAAGCCCTGTCATTTATATTAAAATTCAAAATTTACATTTGAAAATCCCATCTTTTCATCAAAAAATATGTATGTATTTCTTAAACAAAACCTTTGACAGAAAAAAAAAAAAATCAGTCCTATATCTTCAGTGTAAATAGATGTCCTGAGCTAGTGTGATTAAGCTGGAGTTTCTGGATGACTGTACTAAACCTCATTTAAATTAATTCAGAGGTCAGATCACAAAAATGAAATTGGTTAAAATGACTAAAATCTCTGAATTATTAGCAAAATTCTCACATAAAAGAGCTATAAAACCTCCAGATTGCCTCACTGCCACTTGATACAAGCTACCTTTGTACAGACTTGAATAACCAAGCAAAGCAGAACTGTTGCAGCATAACCTTTAGTGCTGGTCTGAAAGGCGAGAAGGTGAAACTTATCCCTGTGCTTGGTTCTTCTGAAGTGTCTTCAAAGAGAGCGGCATTTCATAGACCTTTGATTGTAAGCCAGCTGGATCACAGACCAGGCCTGCTCATGCATTTACAGCCAGAAACAGGAATCTCCTCATTAATTACGACAACTCCAGAACTGGGTTGGACAGTAGCTGGGCAGTGTCTATGGTGGGTCCTACAGCATTAGGAGTTTATGCTGAACTCTCCATTGAAAACTTGAAGCTGAGCACAAAATATGGCAAGACATTAGAGGAGGAGAAGCTAGTCTGGAAAATGGAGAGAGAATGTTTTCAAGCTCCTTTTTCATTTGGTGGTGAAGGAGTTGTTTGTGGTCTATAGTAAGTGAGAAGTGTTTGGGGTTGTATGCACATTTGACAATGTTTTTTATCTGTATAAACATGTGTGGCAGTCGAGACCCTGTATATTTATTGCAGCAGAGGTAGAAAGGCAGGAGCCCTACCATTTCCTCTCCTGCAGAGCTGTCATTTGTGTGGTTTTGCCTGAGGGAGGCACTTGAGTGGGGATAGTCTGCTGTAAAGATGCTCAAGACATTACAGGAAAGGTCAAAGGAAAGAAGTCTGTTCTCCTTTTTTGCTCACAGATGTGTGAAACTGATTCCCATAAACTGAGCTATTAAAGTTTGCTTTAACATCTTTCACCAAGAAATACAAAGCCCTGTTGTGTTTGCTCTCTTTGTACAAGATTAAATGAAGGTAAGCTTTGCTTTCACTGTTAGCTAATTGCAGATCTGCTGTGGTTAACGTCATGCCACACCTCAACCGAAAGGTTTTGTTGAGAGGCAGACTGTTTTGGCATGGGCTTATGATTTGCTCCCAGTTGCTTAGAGCTCTGTCAGTGTACGTATACTCTGAGAAAAACTACAGCAAATAAGTGAAGAAGAAAACATTGCAGAGGTCATCCACAACTACAGAGTAAAATGACCTGGAAGTCATCTTTGCCATGCCACAAGCTGTTGGCAGACCGGGGCCTTCTCACAGCCCTCCAGGGTTTCTGCAGCTCTTGTCTGACTCGCTGGCCGAACGACTCCACTGAAATTGCATAGCCTGGTTCCTGTAAACCTTTTCTTAAAAAGGGACAGTTTCGGGGCTGGAGTTGCAACATTAGAACACCAAGCCAATTTGCATTACATGTTAAAGACAGTGTATCCAAACCTAATTTGTGTATTTTTCTCACTCATTCCTCTCCTACCTATCCCTTTTGGGCTCAAATAAATCCATAAGCCATGGAGCAAAAACTGCATGTTGATAGCCAGCTGAACATCCTGAGCACTCTAGGACCTGATGAGTGGTGACTAACATATGAAATGCAGGGAAGAGATGCTGACCCTTTCTGCAGACTCTTTGGCTTTCACACAGGTAGTGGGTACTGAGCAATGCAGCCTTAGCAGACTCAGGATTACAACTGAATAAATAAATTACAACTGGTGAATAAAGAGTAAAGGTTCAAAAGTCTGCCCAAACATCACATGAATTAGCCATGTTCCTCTCCACGACATTATAAGACTTTCCATAAGACTTGCATAAATGTCAGCAGAAAGTCTACTTAAGTTTAAATTTCACAGCATATGCTCGAGTACTCATCTACTGAGATCAAAAGAACTACTATTTCTCAAACTGCACTTCTTCTCAAACTGAATTAAACACCTTCCTTCAGCTTTTTTGTGGACCACAGCAACTGGACAGTACGCTTTAAGCCTTAAGCATCTCAGAAACTGCCATGAACTTTCAATTGAATTTAGATTCAGTCTCTGTCTTTGTGGTTTGACATTAAAACTCCAACAATTCCCACCAAGATTCTAAGATGAAAGTGATGCCTAGCAACTTTGCTTATTATGGAGGAAGCAAAGCTTGAAATGAAAATTTCTGTGGAATTCACCTGGAAATTAAATTATCTTCCCCAGGTATAAACCTCTTACTACTTCAAGTGCACACTGATTTTTTTTATTTGCTCTATCGGAAGAAATATAGAGCCACAAAACAAAACAAACCTTCTGTAATGCTCAAGAAAAAACAAACTTGTCAGACATAAACCTTTTCAAAACAAGTAACTCTACAAAGTATACACCTCCCTCTAGTGAGAATATGGGAGAAAAAAGCAAATGAAGAGGTGTTATTCACATCATTTAATGTTTTCCTACAAGTGGCTGCTAAGATGATCACTGAAGAATCCATACAGAATATGGTTTTAGTATCCTCAGTGTATTGTTTGAAAACATCTTTCTAATGTGTTTAAGTAATGAATAAGTTCAAGGGAAAAAATACGATGAAAGGAGGCAAAAATAATCTAATAAATTAAGTGAAAAATTATTCATTTAGCAACTTGTAAAAGCTGGTTACGATTAAGATTCTGTTAAATCCTCCTAGCCTATGTGGCTACATACCAAAGGATATACCTACTTTAAGTTAAGATTATAGTGTTAAGCACAACTTAGGATGGGTTCAGGGAATTCAAGTACATAAGAAAAATATTAATCAAACCCAGTTTTAGTCATGCTTAGATTCAAAAGCCAATGCTGCTTTATTATAATTGAGAAACTGCTTCAAATGCACACTGAATCTTGGTGTCTTCCCTGCGTTTCAGTGGGTAACTTCACTTTACCACAACTGCCCTGAAGACGGGCCAATAAAGATTTCAGTCTTGCTCTTTTTAATGCAAGGGTGACATGAACTACTCCTGCCACAACAAATTAGCACCACTGAGAAGAGCTATTTGACAGCTGCAGGCCAGTAAATCCATTGATTAATTTATTAGAGAGTATGTGACCTCTTGGAGTGCCGGACTCCAGACATAGTACAGTGCTTCCTCACAGAAGTGTGTTAGTAGATCAACTACAACCTCAGAAAGGATTCAGCTCACATGATTTCTTCAAAACTTTCAAAACCCAGAGAAAAAAAGTCAATCAGTTATGGCCAGCACTGAAACAATAGGCACAGTCTTCACCTCAGAAGCCATTTCTTGATGTTACTATTCAAAGATCCTATTTCTTTCAAGGTATTGCCACTTTTATTTTTCAAAGACATGCCCCCCATTTCTCTCAGCATAGAGTTACCCAATTTGTCCTTGCAGTCAATTATCTCAACTTAAGGCACTTGAAACACACTGTACCTATTCAGAAACACAATTAAAAACAGTCAGACAAATAAAAAGTCTCAACTTGAGGCTGGAGATAGATTCTGCTATCATAGGACACAAGTCAACTTTACTGATTATACTAAATGAAAAGCAGATGGTAATTTACCACACTACTTGGAGGGAGTCAGTGGTAAGGAAAGAAATATTTCTGTACTTGGCATTTGATTTAAATTCCTATAAATAATAGCTACAATGGTGACAGCTTATTCTCAGACAGAAGACAGAAAAGAGGAAAGAAAACAAATGTTGCTGTTTCCCGATGAATATCCATTCTTAATAGTGTAACTATACTATCTGCAATGCTGGCAAAAAAGTTCAGTCTTACCAAGATCCTGGGGACTGTTGGGATCTTTTCTCAGCGCTCTGTACAGATGAAGGAGTTACTATGATCCCTTAGGACCTTTTCAGGCTCTATTTTTTTTGTTTGATGAAACCTGATTGGCTGATACGAAATTATTTTCTACTCAGGTTACAAGCCACATTAGAGACATGGCTAAACCTATGCTATCCTGCTAGGTCAGGTTCAAATTTTTGTTTCACTTCAGTTTATGTCTGCTGTAGCTCAGCACACAGCTGCTGTGTGCTAGTAGTAAAACTTGGGCTTGGGAGTGGAAAATCCCTTAAGAAAGGATGAAAGTGACCAGCAGCCACCTGGCTCATGTCAGATCATCCAGAGTCCTCCATAAGTATCGCTGAGACATCTCACCACACCCTATGTCTTTCCACATCACCAGAACATACCAAACCTGGCAAAAGAAACACATGGTGACCTGCAAAGCTGTCCTCTCATTTCCTGAGGATCATATCAGGTTTCCAGCTTCATATGGGTGAGCAGCACTGGTATGCCTTACCGCTTCAAAGCTGGCACTACACTCTCCAGTGTGCAGTCACGGAGTGGTCACTGGCATGCCTTCTCTGCAGTGTGGGGAGGGGAACTGGGAGGGCTTGCTTTTCTCATCCTTTGAGTCACTGCCACAAGGTAGAATCTGATAGGTTTGTGGCACAAGGCAGGCACCAAATAGTGAGACAGTGACTGAATAGCGTTAGGGTCAGAAATAAATCTGTGGGTGGTCCTAAGCCACCGTGGGCATATTTTACTGGCTATTTCTTTCCCAGGAAGATATCACACCTTTGTGTAGCTGGAACAAAGCATTGTGTGAAACCACGGTCTATGTACATACACCAAACAGCCAGCTAGCTTGGCTTCACACAGCTACTTTCAGCAAGTCTTTTGTGTTAACATGAAATTCTGGCCATATTTTACACTTGTGTTTCACTTGTGCCTCAAGGTACAAACACGTTAGATCTGCAGAAAGTCCACAGTCTCTTGACTCTCTAAACCCTTTTTCTGCCATTTTACCTGTCTAGCGGCTCTGAGGTAATCTTCCTCACCAGGATTTCAGAGAAGGAGTAAGCAACCCCTAACCACGATGGCCAGGGAATTTATCCCACCCCACCAGCCCAGCCCAGTACCTGTAGCAGAACATGAGCTAAGGAACTGCTCCTCACACCTCTTGCAACATGTAGTGTTTGGGTGGATATTCCACTCCCTCTCTTTGTGATCCTTGCTGCAGCTGGCAGCATGATTGCTCAGCATGTTTAATGTAGTCTTTGGGGAGCTTATGGATAATTTCCTTTACTGATATTTAAGGATGTTTGTCAGCCCAAATTTATTCTCTGCTGAATATGGTGTGCACAAAGCTGGCATAAGCCAGAAGAGCACTCATCCACAGTGTAGATGCAACTGTTTTAGATCACCCAGATCACCAAATTCCCACCTGGACTGGTTCATTGCTTCCACAGGAAGTATATGCTGCAGGATCTGATGACCTGCACACTTAAGGAGGTCCAGTCCTTGTTTGCACTACCCTGCACTTTCAGAAACATCTTGATTTCTTTGTTCTAAAACCTCTTACTTTCCCATCCAAACCAGCAACAGTTTATCAAATTGACAGTGTGAAAGAATAGATTTAAATCTTTGCATTAGTCCTGACAATACTGTAAAAACTAACTCATCTCCTAATATCTGTATTAAGAAGCCAAAGAGGAAAATTTCTGTCTACTCCATTTTGACAGCACTGGTGTGAGCTTTGCATGGTATGACCAAAACCAATTACTGAGAATGTGATGATGAGGCAATAAGTTTTTGCCACACACTTTGAATGGCAAAAAGTGGAAACCACTGGTCTTTAAACATAGGTGTATGATAATTCACATACCATCAGCACATAGATAAAGGGCTTTAAGATTTGAGTATGTGCAAAACCCATTGGTTTTCCTTGCATGTTACACTTTGAAACAGATTTTTTTTTATGTGTACTCACAATACATTTTGTTTTCAGGCAAGTACTAAGACAAAACAAAACTCTTGTATCACAACTTATCAAAAGTTGCTTTGGCTTTAATGGTGTATATTATTTTATAACTGTATCTCATTGTTGCCTTCTTAAAGCAACTTCTTAGGAGTATTTAGTCTTTTTATAATTAGATATAAAATTATAAAATAGAAACTAATGTGGAGAACTGTTTCCTAGAAACAAAGTTCACAGAAATCAGTGCAGTGGAATTGCTGTCTTATGCAGTTGAAACATGACAACATGTTTTTTTCTTCTCCTCCATCGCACCACCCAGTGTCTTGTGTTGTATCTTCATTACCAGGTACATAAACTGCCACAAAATGTCAAAGTCTATATTTCTTTAAGGCTCGATTATTTATTTTTTTTTTCTCACCTTGATGAGAATTTATTCTCATAGGAATTTGTCTGGAATCTAATTCATTATGGAGGCAACGCGTTACCTTGTTTTCCAAGGAAATATATTACACGCACCAACTGGCTACCTTGAGATATTTTATAATCCTTTCACTGCTTTCTTCTAAGACAAAGCTTGCTTTATGCTACAGGCCATAGTGGTAGCTTCATAATTTATTTTTGTAGGAGAGAAAGTGCTCGAGACCTTCCTCCTTGGATGGTTGAGGTATAATGCTTGTGTGACTCAGTGACGTTTTGGCCCACTTAAGCTCAGTTATGGTCACAGAGGGATCAAAGCGACACAGTGCCCTAGGACAGAAAAGGCAGATTCCAAGTGGGGAGCTCTTGGGTTCACATGGCAGCTGTGGCAGACATATGGAAAATCTACTGATGTGCTGCAAAGTGACTGGTATTTGTAAACTGTTTGCCGGGTCATCTGTCTGCTTCAGTCTGCAAACACAGGAGTTGCACAGGGAAAATAAACCCAGCAACATCTCAGTGAAACACCATTCACTGCAATATAGAAGGGGGTTTCATCTTCTTGCAATTTGACTTTCACAGACATTGATAGGATTGGCTGTCAGCGACTGACAGCGATATCACTCCTAATTCAGGAAAACTGAGAGTTGTCTCAGATGAGTGCCAAACCATAAGCGTCTTAGAAAGAACTAATGAAGGATTTAACTGTACTTCATCCAAGAAGGGCCACGTGTAGATGCTGGTTTCTCCCCATCCCACTCTCTTTGTCTGCTGGGCTCCCACAGGCAGACTTCACGTCTACAGACTATAGGTGTGTTTTCCAGTCTTCAAACAAGTGAACAGGAAGCAGCAAATTCTTGCTGAAGACTTTGGTCTGATTTTTCTCCACCATGTCTCCCTCGTGAGCAAAAGACACTCCTGACTCAAATCTACTAGATTCGCTGGATGTGAAACAAGGGCAGGCAGCCTGTGTGCTGTGTGCGTGTGCTGTGCACTGCTGCTGCCCCATATGGTGTGCTTTGCCTTTGGTTGGCATTATTTGTGGCTTACCAGTAAGAGTCCTTGCTGGAAAGGAGATCCCAAGCCAAACAGGAGTTGTCCCCACCCTGCCGCATACTCTCCAGCCCTGTCTTGGGGCATGAAAGGTTGCAATCTCCTCCCCAAACTGGAGGTATTCCCTGATGTGAAACTGAGATAGAAACAGACTTGCACTGGTATAAGACGTAGCTGTCCTCAGGGGGGTGGGCA
This sequence comes from Aramus guarauna, assembly GCA_013400195.1. NCBI lineage: Eukaryota > Metazoa > Chordata > Aves > Gruiformes > Aramidae > Aramus > Aramus guarauna. The sequence continues at coordinate 981,601 of VXBL01002380.1, read as the reverse complement.
TGCCAGTTGCCTTCCCTCCAGCCCCACAGTGCTCTGCTAGCAGAGCCTCCTTGCAGGGATTCAGTCTCTGGACGCCCTGAGGAGTCCCTGGGAGCACCCCATGTACAAGACCACTGCAAGCCCCAGCACACTCTGGGCAACTCACTGGGTACCCTGTGAGCAGGCAGTGGGAGATGTACAGCATGCCAGCAGCACCAGAAGAACCCTCAAAGGTGTGTCTGTGGATTTAGTCCTTGAGGATTTGGTCTGAATGTTCTGCTGTGAGTGCTCAAAGGTCCTAATATGAAACAGTCCCTCATGACCACTGTGCTGGGCTCAGCAGGCAAGCTCTCTGATACACCACAAGTGAGTGACTGATTACACTTTTAATCATACATTACATATAACGTCTAAAACAAATTTTAAAATGAAATAAAATATATAAGTATAAATAAAATATCTACACATATATGTAGACATACATATAATGTGTATATATATGCATTTATACATATAATGTACATACTTTTAATTACTCATAGTCTATCTACTTACTTATAATTACACATAATGTATGTACTTAGAGAACTTACTGTAGAAAACCATCCTATGGGAATCAGCCTGGCATTTTTTACCTTATTGTTCAGGGGTAACTGCATATGAGCTCTCTACACATAGACTTGCAGTAAAAATAGTTTCAAGATGAAAAAGTACTTCAACGTGCCTTATCAGGCACAAAAGCCTTTTAGCAACTTGCTAACAGTTGCAGACATTTACAGAATAGTTTGATGCTGCACAAGAGGTTACACAAGACTTCTGATAATGGCATTATCCTGATGAAAAAGGGGCTTAAGATGCTTTTTGTAGTACTGTTGTTCAGGGGACTAGAAATGCACATCCCAGGCCACACAGTACATGTGTATTAGTATGAAAGGGTGAAGCATCCAAAAGAAAGAACAAAGAGCTGTTGTCATTTAACCTGATTATAAATAAGGGGCACGGCAATTCTTTACCCTGCTTCTCTTAAAGTGGCTAAAAATACTGGAGGCTGGATTATGCTCCCCCCTCTCCCCTCCCCATGCAGGAGGGGAGGGTCTAGGGGCTCGGTCTCAGTGTGAGGGCTGTCCCCAGCATCTCCCCCCCTGCTTGTGAGAGTGCAGGGGCTGCTGGTGAGTGGTCTATTTGGACCAGTGGTGTGAAAAATAGGTGCAGACTGAAAGGGATGATTAGGTAGTTAGCAAGAAGGACGTAACATCCCATCAGGCTTTACAACAGTTGACGCTACCCAGCCCAATTAGATGAATCAAGTAACTGCTGGAGTTAAAAACACTGAATTATCCCATGAGCTGTCAGCTTCATTTGAATACAGTATGCTATTTAAATTTCAGTGTGAACTATAGTATATCTCATTAAGTTAAAAGTGCTTTTTTAATATTAGCATATGGGTTGAGTTGTAGGGGAATTTCTAGGATTTTTTTTTATGGGGGATTGTTTGGAGATTTTTACTTTTAAAACTTTTTTTTTTTTTTTGAGGGAAAATTTGGCCCTGAAAAAGTTTTTTATTTTGGAAATGTTCGAGTAAGCCATGTAAATGTCATCACAGCAGAAGCCTTGTGGACTTAAAATAAGTGTGTGCAAAAGTATGTCCAGCTACTACATTAAATCTTTCTTATAAAGCCATCCAACTAGCAAGACTTCACAGTGAAAATCTGTGACAAGGAACCCCTAAAAAGATTTTCCCCCTTTTCTTCCCCCCTAGTTGTAGCAAATGCTTTATGCTTTTTATTTTAGGCAGGCTCCTTCCTCTTCACAGCAGGAGCCTTAAGTCTCACTTCTCTAGGTAGAGTTTTTGGAATCACCTGTTTGATGATTCAGGACTATATCTCAGCACAAGTCTTTGTAGGACACTGGGGTTTTTTCTATTGTGATTTCTGGAAACAATTTTTTCCTGCAAAAGAGCTAGTGTGAATACATATCCCATTTAAGAACATTTCAAAAGAGCTTCAGGGTACTCAAGCGCCATTTCACCATTTTTGAGATATCTAAGTTTTCATTTTAAAATTTTGAAAGTAATTTAATCCCATTCTCACTCCAGTTGTTCAGATTTGACTGTTGATTCAAATGCTGAAAATCTTTTGCTAGATAAAATGCCATCTAATCCGGCCAATGCTTCTTACAAACCAAAATTCAGGCATGGAAAATTATCTGGCTTTCAAAAAGATTAGCTTTTCAGAATATGGCAATGGTTTGCAGAAATAATATACATACTATTATATGTAATAAAATAAAGATAATGCAATATAAGGGTAATGCTTGTTCTTACATGTTAAAAGTCTTAGATTTATCTTTTTTGACTGTGATGAGCATCCTCAGGCTGAAGCTCCTGTAATAAAAGATGCACACAAAAATCTCTGTGTAAAGTTTGAAATCCTAAAACAGGTAGAAAGTGAAAAACAAACAATACATATATGACTTGGTCTCAAATTCATAAAGATTTGAGGATCCATAATGCTCAGTTATAAAACCCGATGTTCCATGGTATATCACAGGTTCAGAGTTTACAGCTGTGGCCCCAGCAGCAGCTTTTGTTAATCCCACTCCAACTTTATCAATAATTCTGTCTGAACTACATGTACAAGCACAACATTCTTTGAAGTCTGAAAACAAAATTCAGCCAAATTGTCTCTGGGCAAATTTCTGTCATCACAAAGCCCTGTGGAACTGATTTAAAGTCAATAGGAGCTTTTAATGAACAAGAGAATTGAAGCGGTGGGGGCACACAGGAGCAGTCTATGCTACCCTTGTTCCTCATGATACGTTACACAATATTGTGCAGAAGGCAGGAAGGAAAAGAAACAGCTTACAAAGAACACCCACCAAATGAGGGTTGGCAAAGAAGGAAGAAGTGAGAAAACTGCTTGTCCAACTCTTGTTGTGACTAGGACTAGCACAAGAGCAGACGCGCTGGGTTAGACCAGCACCCGTTTTGCCTGTTACACTCTTTAATATTAGCTGTTATGGGACATTCGTGCAAGACATATATGAAAGAGGCACATACTGAAGGCAGCTTCACAGAGGTGAAGTGAGAATGAGTAAAACAGTCCACCAAGTTCACTGCTAAATATATTGAGCAGAATATTGCAAATGCTGCTGGCATATTCAGGCAGGCTGAATAGCAGTTATGCCTTTGCTTTCTCTGAGCTTCTGTTTGTGTTTCTTTTCTATCACAACTCAAACTGAGCTAATAGTGCTGCTGCAAACTGGGAGGCTATTGTGTCCACAATAGAAATAGTGATGGTGATATAATGGCCTAGAACTTCTCATGCAATGATGTAAGCACATTATATGCTGCACAGGGCAGAGACAACTTTATCACACAATTGCAACTATCTCTAGGGTAGGAGAGGGGAACCATTTAAAGAGACATAACACTATCCAATGACTGAGGATAAAAAGCAAAGATTATCTACTGAACAGAAATTATGCAGAAACTGTTAGGTTTATAATTTCATTCTGCTTCCACTAAAGTCAATTTGACTATTTCAACATAGGCATAATTAGGCCTGCTGTAATTTCTCAATGAAAGCTTGATTAAGGTATGACACTTAATATCCTAACAATAACAAAGAGCACTGCAGGAACAGTGGAAACTACAAGCTGTCAAGATCTTGGAATGGAAAGTCCTACTTACCAGCCCTTGCTGAGAGACAGCCATGGGGTGTGAGTCCCATATGCTGGATCACCACAACCTGCTCTGTGTCAGGTTTCTTGGGAGTTTGCCCATCCAAGTACTGATGAGGCCTGACCTTTACTGACATCTGAAATCAATCAAGGATGCAATTAGATGGTACTAGAGTATCTATAAGGCAACTGCTTGAGCACGTAGGTTAGTAGAGATCTAATGTGTTTCAGGAAAAATAATTGCTCATTGACAGCTAGTCACTGAAAATTGTAAGTTTTAAAGCTATTATTTGTTGGATATACTTACAAAATGAGAAATAAGCTCAGAATTACAGATGAAAATTCTGTGATGAAGCATTGATGAAAAAGATACCTTTTCCTTCAAAGATGTTGAGTTATTGAAACTAAAACTTCTGCTAGACAGGATAATTTTCCATGGATTAGACAGAGCATGCATTTGTTCAGAACAGTCCTAACTCAAGTCTCAAATTGAATCAGAAAAGAATTTCACCTTGGCATTTTCCCCCAGATATGTATGTAATCATCAGTTACTTGCTGCTTATATCTTACTGAGCAAATATGTCTTAAGCTGTTGCATTCAAATAATTATTCACCACTCCAAGGTGAAGTTTTTGGAGATACCTTTCAACTAAAACTATTTTTCAACTTTTTCCTTAAAATCTTTCTTTCTTCCAAAGACTATTAAAACTCTGAGAGCAGGCAGTTGGCAGGTGTCCTGTGCCCCTGGACTGGCACACTGACCAATGGTGTTTTGCAGGTTTCCTATGAGTCTGTTAGTTTGAATTGTCTTGTATATAAACTGAGATATCCAGCTCCTTAAGGACAGCCAGATTCTTAGCTAGATATTTGAACATAGAGAGGTTCCTGGCCCATACTGCCATGCAAACAAACTAGCAGGAAAACCATATTTGAGGAAGTAAAGCTTACTTCCATTTTAAGCAGCTGTGCCTACATCCTCAATGCGAATCAATGTTTGTTCCGTCACATTACTGGTCTTCAGTGTTTCATTTAAGCCACAACATAGCAGAGATGCATCAACAGAACAGACCACAGTTTCTTATCATTGCATAGTGTTCTTTTATGTTACTTGTTAAGGTAACTAAGGCCTGCTGCAGAGGTCTTAAATACTGCACGTCAAAAGAGATCCTGCTGAGGGAAGGATGGCAAGTTAAATAACCATTTCCATTGCTTTAATGAGAGATCCCTGACTAAATTTCTTTCTCTTCATTGAGGCAAGAAGTTGCAAAGATGCATTTTGTTCTATGCTTCTGGTAGGTGAAAAGAGAAATACTCTTAATACAGTTGTCCTATATCCTAGTTGTCAGTAGGATGAAGAGAGCACTTTCCTGAAGCTGTTGGTTAAATAGTGGAGAGTGCCACCTGAAAAATCAATAGCTAAGAAAACAGCTCTGAGATATTGCCAGGCTTGCAAACAACAACTCCCCCTCCCCCCATCAGAAGCCTGCTTTCCTAACACTTCCAGCTCACTTCTGAGGCCAAAAGCTGCAGAATATACGTTGGCTTTTGTCTGCCTTTCTGAACCCAATAATAACTATTAAGAGCTTGGGAAGCTTGGTTCACAGTTTCAGTAGAGTGCCTGCAAGTTACTACTAGGTGTGTATCCAATTACATAAATTCTTCAGTTCCTTGCTTTGTATATATGCTCCAAGAGTATTTTTTCCTTATAGTCTCTTCTAAAACTTCAACCCATCAAGTTTCAGACATGGCTGGAACCAGACTATCGTAGTACAGCTGTAACAGGTTATACTGCTTACAGAAACATTTTATCTGATGCAGCCCTTTTCCTATTTTCACAATAGCTTAAATTTTTTTTTTCAGATTTTTGGAGTGCCAAAAACCCAGCCAGAGCACATTTCTACTCATGTGGTATTCCTCAACTGTTAATTCTGCTATATCTTTGCAGATTCACAACTCATTGTATAAGATTAGTAACCTACATCACATGGCACTGTTCATACTCTTTGACTGGAGGATGGTGAGTGCCCTGTTGGGGCACCAATACCTTATTTGCAAATAAAATAAGTTGTCACTTAGTGAAGAGCCAAACATTTGTGTGGGCAGATGTCCATTAGCACAAATGTTCATAGATTAATCACCAAAAGGGGTGTGAACACTTTTGAATAGAAAAGCAATTCATGCAAACATTTGTGAATAATTTCCCTAGATTAGCTTGGAGAAGGCCTAATTTTTTGATGTTGGACTCAGTGATTATTTTGCTGCAAAATGGAGTATTAGAACTGAAATATGAATTCAAGTTCCACTAAGAGATTTACAAGTAAGTTTGCTTCACTCTACTTGCAGGTTGTACTTTCTATTCCATTGATTGTGAGAAGAAAGTATTTTACAGAGTATGGCCATGCACTGTACAACACTTTTGCAGCTCAGTGCAGAAATCAAGGACTGTTCTGGGACTCCTTAAACTGATCAAACAAGTTCTGTTTTCAAATCAACACATTCTTTTAAATACTGTATGTTTTAGTGGTATATTCCCATTACTTATTATCTGCAGATGGGTGTATCCTCCACAGTGCTTTATAAGGTGATCTTCACCATTTTCAGCTACTCTTAGCATGCTTATCAAGCATGCATAACCTCAGAGATATCATCTATATATCATTAAATGTAGCTTTGAAACAGAAGCTGAGACCTCTACTTGAAACATGCAGCCTTGCAGAAACAGGGCTCTCACACCTGAAAGACATAAAACGTTTCAAGGACCATGCAAGTTAGAACTGGTGTATTAGCTGCTCATCACTGGTGAGACAGCTTGTTACAGGTGGTTCTCTCCCTACTGCAGCCAGAGTGAGTCAGATAAAATTTACTGCACATAATTTTAACAAAAGCAGATAAGCAAAAAAGCTGCTGGATTGATTGTGAACATCAGAAGAGGAGCTTTGGAAAAACATAGGTGTTTTGTTTTGTTTTTTTTTTTTTTTGAGGGTCTGTGGATTGCAGAAAACCATTTACTTGGCTTCTGAGTCTAGTATTTTGAAAGGCAGTTTGGGAGTACTAAGTGCTTGATCTTTGGAATAGCAAAGATTTACTTAGAACTAAAGGTACAGAACTAGATCCCTAGCGCTGGAGATGTGCTTTTAAAGAAAAAATACTGCAGTTACAATTTAAGCACATATCTTACTATAATAACATATCCATTAGTTATAAACACCAACTGCTGTTCAAGCACAGCTGTTTACAAGGAGAACATGTGACCTGACCTTCATAACAAACCCATGTAACTTAATGAAGACCTAATGCTATGAACACAAAATATAAATGAGAAAAGGAAGCATGGGGTCTAATAAATACTAGGAACATCCGTTTTAACATACTACACTCTCTTTCCCCCTCTTTTTTTATTGCATGATTTTAATAATTAAAAAAAGCAGAAGAATTTTTATAAAATCTCTGAATTCTTGTGTTATGTGCATATCTTTCCCTTTCCCATGGGTATCCTCAGCATGAACTCACTTAAATTCTCTCAGCAATAAAGCACCATTAGAACCTGGCAGTACCATTTCCTACAATAATAATTTCTGTTGTAGTGAATAAATTCTGATCCTTTCTTAGGGGAAAAAATGACACCTGCTAAATCATAGGCAGGAAGCCACCAGTGAGAAAAACCCACAGCTTAACATGCACTCCATGCTAGTGAATCCTGAACCATGATCAGAATCTAGGGACAACTGCCCTGTGGAGAAAATATGGGGAACACCTACATAACAAAAACCTTTGTCACTGATTAAAAACAAAGAAACAACCAACCTCTCTGCCCCCTGAAAATGCAGTTTGTGAGCAGAATTGAATGAGAGAGAGAGAGAGAGAGAGAGATAAGGCACACTAGAGTTTCCTTCTGAGATGCAACTCTGCCAGCCAGCCAAAAAGTTTAAAGAAGAAATCAGGTTGTGGGATGTGACGGACATGCCCATCTTTCACCCTCATGTTACTTTTGGCATAATGATTTTACTTTTTGCTGGTGAAGCCCAGTTGTGATAGGATATACCTAGCAGCTATCATTCCCCTCCATGTCCAGCCTTCCCCCACCAAATCCCACTGTCAGGAAAGAAATACCCATGACCTTCCCTTCTTCTTATCTGACCTTATTCTGTGAGGTCCTTATACCTGGCAGGAAAAGGGCTAAAGGAGAAAAAATAATGCACTCTCAGGAAATAAAAAATACAAAGCCATCTTGGGCTAGATGAAGCAATTTTCTATTGCTATATACAGCAATAAGAACAGAAGAGAGTTAGATCATCACATATGTTTGTAAGAGATTATTTAAATACTGACCTGCACAGGAATGAGGGGTGGCAGCAAATAAAAAGTAAAACAGGTTAAGTATATATATAGCCTTTTAAAGCCTTCCTGAATTGAAATATCACACCCTAGTTTATCTAATGAGCTAATCAGACTTGGTTTAGTAACCTAACAGAAGGAGATGCAACTTTCTCTTTTTTCCCTGTAATAGCAGCTAGTTTATCTGATACTAGTAAGACCTATGAGTTTCTGGGTGATCAACTGCCAGGTAAGAGCAGTGCTGTGCTGCCTACAGAAAGCGCTGGGGATATTTTTCCCTCCTGAGGATGGGGATCAGCGTGCCTCCTCGAGCCGTGCTCTGCGAACCAACAGCTGTAGCGTATCATGAAGGGCTGCAGCACGCTGGCAGCCCAGCAGCTCCTGTAGGCAGTGTGTACCTCCAAGGGTCCCCAGCGTGAGCCAGCTGGAACCAGTTGTTGTGTTAAGATGGGAGCTTGTGCTTAGCAGTGCTGTTGGGTTAGGGCACAGGCGCTGAATGAAACACAATCTGACTCTGAACGATTACTGAAAACACATGGTACTGGCAGTAAAATGAGCTAAGGAAATAGTCTGAGTGGAAAATCAGAGGAGATAAAAGCAGATAAAATGCCATAGTTGAAACTGTTGAGGACAACTGGATGGTTTAAACCATCTTGTGTGTGGAATCTTCTTGCAATGAATAGGGTCTATGTAACTTTCTATCTGATAAAAAATGCTTCTGAAGCACTTAATTTTTTGCAATAGTTTTCAGGCCACAAATGAGGAAGGGTAGAAGGACTTTTCAAGTGAGAAATTGTCCTCATTTATTTGCATGAATGAGGAGTATGAGAATGTAATTTTGCATATTTATCTGGTGGATATGGGAAGCAAATTTTAACACATTTCCAGGATCTCATGGTGTTAAAAAGTGGCTCCTTTTATTACACATGATCAAAGGGCACAATGATATTGTTCACAGGCAGTTTCTTCACTCTTCCTAATTTTAAGACAACTATTTGTATTTACCAAGTCTTATTCTAACCACAGGAGAGCAAAAGGAGAAATTAGGGTTGCAGACTGGTGTGAAGAAGGCTTTTCTGTTCTCCTGTGATGTATACATTTCATTCTATCTAGCTTGTGCATCTCTCTGAAAGAGTGAACTGCACAGAGTAGTACACAAAAGAATTGGCTGTAGGTCTTCAGAGAGCTACACGGAACACCACATAAATGGGCTAATCTGCCAGCTGGAGTCTTTCAAGAGGAAATTATTTTAGAGACTCATGAGCAAGCTTTCATCTTGCGAATCAGGAGACAAAATATTGATCCCTTCTGTATCCATGGGAGAAGATTTCCCCCTAGAAGCTGTGCAGGGAATAACGAGAGGACTCTTTGGCATTAGCTGTAAGGGATAGTGTGTCCACATCCAGCCACAGCCCCAAGTCTGAAAGGAAACTCTATCCCTAACATCCAAGGTGGCCTGTGCATTTTATAAAGGTTTGGGATTTTGAGAAGTGTCTATTACGTATTTGTCTTGAGTGATATTCCAGTAGTGAAAATGGTTTACTGTATGATTTATTTATTTATTATAGTGTTGTTATATTTCTTCTCCCAAAGAAACTGTTTACAGCGTATTTTAACTTACTAAGTACTATAACACTTTATAAATTCTTCCATTCAAGTCCATGACTGTGTATAAAATGAATTATCACCTAATGTAAGTAACATGTCACAAACAAATCCTTTAGTAGGGATGGATGCTTAAAAGGCCAATGGTAGTAGTTCACTATTTCAGCTCTGGAACTGGGTTCTGCAGTAAGACTGACTGTAGCATAATAGCCAAATTTTGAAAACTTTTCAGATGCCTAATTACTCTAATACTACTGAGATTTAGGTGTCTAACTACCTTTACAGAGCTGACTCTACACAGTTAGGCTCTTGCTATAGCACAGAAATCCTTGACTCAGCATTTCTCAAGTTGCATGAAAAATAGTAGTTGCTTTCCTAAAGAGATACTATTCCTATCAGGTTCTGAGAATGTGAAGGTGGGAAGTATATGAAATATTTAATTCACTGTGCTTTTCTAGGAGGGGGGAGAAAAACAACAACAAAAAAGTGGTTCTCAGGATCTTTTGTACAAGAAGGTGGTGGTTAAGGTTACACTCCCACAGCTCATAGGAAACCAGTGGGCGTAAGTCATAGTTTTTTTCTGGTTTACTGACACAGTCAGACAGGTGGGTCTTTGCAGCCCTAAAAGACATGAGGAAATTGGCTTACAATGCTAAGTATAGCTCATAGCTTCATTAACATTTGTTTACAGAAACTTCTAGGTAAGGACCTGCATAAAAGTTTATGATTTTATATATATATATAAATACATAAATGTTTGACTTTCTCATGAGGCAGCTGTGCAAATGGTGTTGAAGATTCTAACACTTTCAAACAACGCAGAAGATGTGACAATTTAACCTATTTAGATCTTGCAAGGAAATAAGAGTTTAATTTGGGAGATAGAGTTCAGAACCCTGATGCATTGTCATCCGAAACTGCAGTCTCACATGATGGTTTATTAAAGGGTTAAATGAGTGTTAGCTAAATTTTGCCTCTCCAATATTTCTGGAATTATATTCTGCTCCATTCATTCTTGCTTTCCCCAGGGGAATTATCTATCCTTCTGCTGCTTCAGCCAAATATTTTCCCCAAGCTGTTTTCTCGTTATGGTAATGGTAGAAGGCATGACTGTGACTGTCCAAAATACAACCCCTTGGCTGTATATTCCCATCTTCGGGTCCCACTGTGCTGCCCCCTCAAACGGCGTAACAGAGCTTCACTTCCTGGGGTTTTACGCTCACAGGAAAGTATGTGCTGGCAGCTTTTCTAGTAACCAGCTGAAAATATTAACCACATTTTGAAGCTTATCAATTGTTTCTGCCTAGTGTATGGCCTTTCACTTGTTCCTGTAGATTATATATCTGTGCTATGTATTTACAATCACAAATACACAAGAGTAAAAATTAGAATAGAATATATATCTGCGCTATGTATTTACAATCACAAATACACAAGAGTAAAAATTAGAGTATGTGTAATTAACTGGACACAAGTCAAAACTGTTACGGTCCTGGAAGGTCAACATTGCACTTAATCTATTTTTCACAAGTTACAGTTCTGATGACTACAAAATTTTTATTTCCTGGTTAATTTGGTGAGACCGGTGACATCTTGATTTGATACCAATTACACCACTTGAGAGAGCACTGAACCTTTGGAAGCAATGAATCTTGTTCTCTCACACAAATTATTCTTTTGAGTACAAATATTAAATTTCAGTCAATGCCAGGGAGTACAGTAGTTAAATAATGGATTATTATTTTTCCCTGTTGGGGAATCAAGGGCGGGGG
>VXBL01002380.1:880281-970211 GCA_013400195.1 Aramus guarauna | reverse complement strand
GGGGGGGTAGAGGGCGGGGGGGGGGGAATTGTTTAATAAATAACATAGTCTGCCACTAATAGCAACTATTCTAGGTGGAAGAAAGCTAGTAACTGTTTTCCTTTCTGAAAACGTAACACCTTCTGTTGACATTTCAGTATTTAAGATCTTAAATTGTGTTATCCCTGTACGTGTACATCCCCATAATATTTACACTGTAAGATATGTCTTCACTTTAGAATTTGTTCTTTTCCTGATCAACTGATTCAAACCCTATAACTTGATCTAGATATTGTACACTTGGATAATTCACTGAAGTAGAAAGCAGTGATTATTTAATAATTTTCTGAGTGTTTGCTGGCAAGGAATTACTTTCTGTTCTTAACCTGAAGGATAGTAACAGGACCAGTGCCAAGCTAATCAGTTATATGCAGCTCTTAACCACTCTTCAGAGACATTGTCGGGATAGTTACAATGTAATGGAAAATATTGCTTCTCATTAAGTTTATCATGCTTACACCTAAAACTATTAGCAGTGAAAAATACCTAATAAGAAGTATACCATGAAACTACAGAAGTAATACTAATGAACCAGACCAGAGCTCTTTCAAACCTCTCTTTATAATCTTATTTTTCCTGAGTGTGTAACTATTTATTTTTTCCATTTATATTTAGTATTTTGTAATATCTCAAGAAACAATTCTTCATTTGCTAACACTCATCTTTTAGCATCACATGGAAACACTGAGACACATAGAAAATGGGATTCTGCTCTTATAAAATGCAAGGAGAAATTCCAAGGTGCTATCCATTGACAGTGGACAGTCCTGTTGATGCCAGCACAGGTATTACAGTATAAGCCTTGCAGATTGAAAAGGTACTCTTTGTCTGTTACAAACGTGCAAAGCAAGGCTTGCCTTTCCTTGCCTCACATATACTTGAAAGAAAAATGACTGATTAACAGAAGATGAAATAGAGGCAGTGATGTTCCTTTGTCAAGTGAGAGAATCAAGTGGCCTTGGGAGAATTTTTCCTGCTTTTTTTTTTTATTATTATTATTTTCCTCATTTGCTCATTACTGCACAGACAACTGTTAGGAAAGGCTTTATTACAGGAGCTTCAGTATCTTTTGTCATTGCTCCACTGAGCTCTTCTATATACATAGCAGATCAGGAGAAGCAATTGTCAGTCAGTGCTGAAGACAGGAGAAGAAATGCTGGTGCTGGGGGGATTTATGGTGCACTGGGAAATGGCACAATAGACTATAGAATTCCACTGTTGTAAATAGTTAAATAATGGTTAAAATAACAGGAAAAATATTAAAAGTGTGTTTGTTAATAGAAACTGTGAGAAGAAAAACAATTAGTGAATCAGTCCTTTTACATGTGAGGTATTCAGAGGTATTGAGAAATTTTCAGGTTTATTAATACTCTGAGAACTTTCAGCATTTATTATTGTCAGCATTGTGGGAGTCAACACTGCTTCTTGCTTACAATATTCTTAGCAAGCTAAAATCTGGCAGGTTTTCATGATATTTCTGCAATGGTAAAGAATCTGTGACTTGATGCAGAATCTTTCTGTCATGTTTCTCACAGTCAAAAGGGGACACAGAGAAACTCTCTTCCAGCAAGAAGTCTTTCCCCAGAAATACAGGACCAATTATGTATTTTATTTTATTGTCCAGAAGATAGCCAAGAAAGAGTATGTCTTTCTGCTATGTACTAAACAAAGAGCATGACAATAGTGTCATTTCTAAAAAGCTCACAACCTAAGTAAAAGACCAGTCACAGGGCTGGATCCAGAGCTGTGGAAAGTCCCAGGGAACTATTGAACTAGTTGAACCACGTGAGGAGCAGAGGTCTCAGCACCAGCTTGGTCATTCCAAGACCTTGGTCTTAAACTGGGAACTCCCTGCTGCTAACGAGATCCATTACTCTAATTCTGAGATATCAGTTAGGCTTCAGATTTTTTTTTTCAACTTCAGTGCTGTTACTGAACTCAATCTGCATGATTGTATATTATTTCCAATATAAAAAGGTAAATATGAAACAAAAACAGGGGGAAGAAGTGGCTAGTTTAAACATTCTTAAATAGTAACTATTTTTGCAGCAAAGAGAGCATTAAAAATGTGTTGCATAATAAATGAAATAATTTAATTTGTTAAATATCAAGTTCATTGCATTAGCAAGTACAAAACTTTGCATGCCAGATAAAGATCATTTAGGGATACTTACTCTTCTGTTTGACAGTGGAGGTCCCCAAAAGATGGAAAACACTCTGTCAGATTTTGTCAGTGATTTATATAAGAGCCTGGAATTTTCCATCTTCCACTATATTCAGTGAACACTATTAGTTACAAACTACATCTTTGTTAATATTTTATCAAAATCTAACAATCTTAAAAATAAATAGTTGTGTGGAAGAAACTAACTTAAGCAGTGTAAACCACTTTTTTTCTCCCATTCCTTAAGAAGTTCTCTGAAAACAAAATGTGACTTGATTGACTTGTTACCTAAATAATTCCCAGAGTAATTTTTGCAGTTACTTTCTCTTCTTGAGCAGATCACTGCACATGGTGCAAACAGGTATTTAAAAATGGGGTGGTTTTGGTTTTCAGGTGTTGGGGTTTTTTTGTTTGTTTGTTTGTTTGTTTTTTTACTGGAATACAATTTTATAACATTAAGAGCTATTAATAAAAGTTCAAAATTGCATTTATTGAGTATATCCAGGAATATACTGGATTCCAAAGTCCTCTCGTCATTTCCTCTGTTACAGTACAGAAATAAAGGACACTGTGAGCAAACAAGTATGCTGAAATATTTGCAAGCAACAGATATCCTATATAAATAAACTGTATAAGGTGTTGGGGTTTTTTTGTTTGGTTGGGTTTTTTTTGTTGTTTTTTTTTTTGTTTGTTTGTTTGTTTGTTTTTGTTTTTTTTTTAATTTATCATGCTTTATACAAAAGTAATATTGGAAAATCTGAAATTACTTCTTGCATTGTACTTCAGAAGAAAGACTGACAAGTTCCCGTTGAATAGCCTAAGAACCTGTATTCTCAGTGGGGTTTATTAAGACTTCTATTCATCATTTTACATTGAGTCTCTTTAACGTAAAATGAGCAATCCTCAGAGGACCTCAATTGTATTTGGGATTTATAAACTTTACCCGCAACAATGTGAATGTTGCTATTTAAGGAACTGAGGCTGCATAACACTTGGACAATAGTTTCCCAGAGTCTGCAAAATATATTTTTCTCATTTATAAACATCTGGACAAACCGGTACGCTGTCTAGATCCCACAGCAAATTAGGGTCTGATTTTTAATTGTTTGGCATGCATCAGAGGGGTACATATGTTCAGCACATGTTTTTACCTTATACATCTTTTGCTCCATTACCTACATATTGTTCAAAATGAGTTCTGCTGCTGAATACAAACTGTCCAAATTGCCTTACAGAAAAAATTCACAAAATGAAAAATAATTCACAGTTTTGACAAAATGGAGCTATGATTTTTCTGAAAGAAAAAGAATTCATGGGTTAGGGAAAAATGACTGAATTTGTAAGATGATTACAATTAGTCACCAAACCACATGCATTTTCCAGATTTTGAAACCTCATATTCAAGCTAAGTTCACCTAAAAGTTGTTAATTTCTCCGAGGATCCACGCAACTCTTCTCCGGTGAAACTGGAATAATTTTATTGTTCTGAATTAAAAAAATAATAATAAAAATTATGTTTTCATATAGTTCTGATGTAGGAAGGACTCCAAATTTGAACCGTGTAACTCATCAGCTTTGAGAATTATGATTGTAGGTACAGTTATAGTGAGATGTTGTCCAGGATAGCTTTCGGAAATGAGCTTTATGACCCTGAGTTGCAAAAGGATGGGGATAAATCACAAGTCTTTAAGTTTAAAATTACTGCTGCACAAATCCTGGCCTGGATCTGCTCCCCAAGCACACCTGGAGTTGCAGGACAGGACATCCCAGAGAACTCTGCTCGGACCCGAGCACAAAGGCAGATGGGACAACATTTCCAGGACTGCTGAATCTTGCATCCTTACAAGAGAAAATACGGATTTATCTGTGACCATGTGAGTCCAGAAAGGCAGGACTGTACCTATTTGGTATGTGAGCTGTCCCTGCTTAGGAAACTAAGACATTGAAGACAAGTACCTACTGTCACCTTTCTCTCCAAAAAAAACGAGTCTTCCAATAGTCTCAGAAAGAAGATTTAAATGCCTTGGGAATGAAAGTATGAAGTAATTTATCTACTTCATCAGTCAGGCCTCTCAGAACAATACTTCAGGAGTGAAGGAGAAGCCAGTTTGGCAGAGTTGCCATGGAGACCGGAGGTAGCCCCAAAAGTAGATGTTCTATTTTTGTCCTCCTCAGCTCTGCTGCCAGATATTCTGCAACTCCAAGGACAGGAATGTTGTCCAGCACATGATGCCCTAAGCAAGAAGAGAAAAAGACTGAGGATTTACTGTTTGATGAGCCCCATCAGCTGCACAGAAGACTGGAAGGGAGTTCTTATGGAGAAAGAAAAAAGAGAAGAGATTTGGTGCAAGAGGGTATTCAGCTGATACGGGAAGGTGACCTACCAAGGGACACTGCTGAATACAGAACGCAGACAAGCCTTTGTGCTAATACAGACTGCTCATGTAGGAACCTGCACACGAAACAGGAGCTTTGCCACAGAACATATTATTATAGGTTTCTTTGCCCAGCTTCTTGGTCTTGACTGCAAGTCTACCCTCACAACAGAGCTATGTTTGGTAGCTGGAGGCTCCTCATTTTACAGAGGACATCCTCTTTTACCCAGTTATAGCTCTTAACCATCCCTCTTGCTCACTTAAGCCCCAAGGAAAGTGAAAACAGTGGATTCAGTGGATTCTCACCCTCAGTCACATGAAGTGATAGTTCCTTGTTTCTAGGGGAAAAAATCAAGGAGACATCTCACAACTACATGTTTTTGATTGGCAAAGCACAAACAGAAAACTGCTCAGCACTTAAAGGCATACATCCCACATGCTTATGTGGTTCCAAAGTTGGCATCTGTTAGAAGTATATAGAGCTTAATGCTATTTTTTTCCCTAGGAGTAAAATGTGCACAGTTTTGCTTAGTTGCTGTATTTTTCATATATGATAGTAACTGTTGTTTGAGACAAAGGCCTGACACATTTGTGTTTTCTGTTGATACATGATTGTCCTAACAGTTATAATCTGTGGTCAGGCTGATTTTCTAGAGTTTTCTGTGAAATTCACTTAAGTTTTTCAAACTACTTTGGACAACTCCATCTCTGGCTTCTATCCATGAGTGAAGTAACCCCCTTGTTTTCACATAGATATAGTCTACAGTAGAGGACACCAGGACAGATGTTCCAGAAAGTCCAGTGAACTTACTTTCCTGACACTCTCTACATATTTGGGTTAGCAATTTTCTGCTGTCCAGTTATCCCCTTAGAAAGTCTTTGTAATTCAGAATAGTGGAGTGTGTAAGCCTCTTTGTATGGCATTGAAAAATCACAACACTATGTATGCATGTATTAACTGTACTACAATATGTACTAAATGTGCATATTGTACATATATGGATGAACTGCAATCTGTACTAAATGTATGTGTTGCCAGGTGGTCACATGTCATATTTTACCACAGACAGAGTGTGGTGTTGTCAAAAAGAAGCTGACCTGCTTAGAAAGCTCTGGTTTAGGGGAGCTATGTCCCTTATGTTCTCTATTTCTCTTCCCGATCAGATTGGCATAAGATACAGGGGTTTAATTGGCCATTTAGATTGCACTCCAGCAATTTCTAATCAGCTTCTGGCAATGTGCTACACAATATAATCCAGAATGTCTCCTGAGCAAAACAAAGCACCCCGTGAAATTGTATCATAGTGAACTCTTATTTGTGACACCTGGTCATTGTCGTGTGTTTCCTCCAACACCCCAAACAAACTAGAAAAATGGCAAACTTTTTGAATTGGAAGTGGGTAAGAATTGGCAGCAGGCATATAGTGATCTGAATGAAACTAATTCCAATTAAAAAATCGTATAAAACTATGGCTTGCAAAAACTTCTTTTGAAAATCATGGCCTAAGTTTGAGAAGGAAGAGTGCAGGAGTTTGACAACAGGCAAGGAACAGCCAGATCCAAAGGTGAGGCCAGAAGGTAGGAAAGCAGAGATTTGGAGGTTAAAACCTAAACAGAAAAAAGGGGTCACTTGCAGAACTCAGCATATTTATGAAGCTTTATGATTTCTGGGAAAGGACAGCTGATAAAAAGGATTAGATGTTTCTGGAGATAGTTAACATTCAATTCAGAAACTAGCTTTTCTACCCACATTGCCCCAGACAATTATGTCTCCAACACAATCCGAACTGATGCAGCTATTCAGTGAATAACTCTTCATTTTTGTAGCCTTACTTTATAGTAATTTGTAATATGAAAAATCTTAGGGTGAATAGTGCATGAACAGTCTCTGTAGGAACAGAATACCAAGTAAATATACTATTTCACTGTGTTTCCCAAGAATGAGATTATTTTCTTTTAGCATTCAGTGCAAGAAAAGAAGTTTTTTAATCTGCTAAATGAAATTATTTTCACCTCAAGGTAACAGTAATTTGCTTTGTGTGAATCCTGAAGAAGTACAAGAAAATCCTCTCTCTTCTGAAACAAATAGGCTACTTGTTTAACTTTCTTCTTCTGCCCATGCATAAAGTGAAAATCTGAGAAACAACCCCAGAGCAAAACTGGATCTCCATTGAATAGTTTCTCAGCCTGTTCTTTTTCATTTGGAAAAGTGCAGAGCTGCCTATTGGGGACATTCTCTGAGACAAAGAGGGTCTATAAACCACAAAGGCACACTGCAGTTTTGCCTGGCATGAATCAGCTGAGACTCATCTCCTTCAGTGGATCTATTCCAATTTACGCACACAATAGGGAGCAGGGAGTCACGAGCAGTTGTAGTTCTCTGCAATTCTTTATCCTTTACTGTAATTCTTTCTCCATGTTGTGTGCTAACCAGAAAGATTTGAAGATACCATGTGTTTCTAAGTAACCTGCATTACTTCAGATAGGGATAGAATTCATTAACATTTCCTCCTTTTCCCATTAGCAGCTTCTTTTTTGCACAGAATGAATGTAAAACTGGATATAAAAGACATTACAAGCAATATTTCATGTGTCCTTTTAGCTGCTTTGAGAAACACAGCTGCTTTAGAGTCTCTTAGGACCACTGCATTTATGTTCCCAGCACTCATCTGACAAATAGATAGTTAATAGATATTTTCAAAGATTCTCTTGATATTTCAGGAATCTGTAACAGAAAAGCATAGTAACTGGTAAAAGATTAAATAATTGTGTAATTGTTTCAAAATTCATGTATTTAATATTTTTTTTACAATGACAAAGACTTAAAATAATAGGGTTTACTTTACCTTATGTTTCCTTCACGATGTTATGATACATGGGTATTTACTTTTTAGACAATGCAAGAATTACTGGGACAGAAGTGTTCCCAAGACACACCACATTTTCTCATGTACTGATCTACAGTAAACACTCATATAGTCAGGGAGGGGGNTTTTTTTTTTTGGTAGGTTTTTTGAGTCCTTAATGAATGCTGTAAAACTGGTATGAAAATCCCTAACTCACAAGACTGTTGTGAGGATTAATTAGTGAATGTTTGTAAGATGCTTTGAAGATGAAAGGTGTGATGTAAATGCTAATTATTTATTATTACCATCTTCCTAATCTTGGACAAATTTGGTTGATGTGGAAGTGAGTGATTGATCTTGCTAAACAGAGGTATGCACAGTGGGAGAAGGGCCTTTGCAAGCTTCACATTAATAATTCTCCTTATGAATCTCAGCTCCATTCTGAGTCTCTCCACCTACCCTAACCCTCTGCCTCTGCATGGCTTTGACAGTGCCCTTCAGACTAAATTGCTACACTACTGCAATCTCTGGGCCTGATCCAACAACGCAGGAAATCAAAGAAGATTTTTCCATCACTTTCAGTGAACTGGGCCAAAGTTCAAAATATTGGCTTTTATGTAGTATTTTGGAAAATAACTAAACAACAAAAAACTCTTTTCTGAAATCTGCCCAAATTTTCTCTATGCATGATTAGCTTGATACATACTGTCAGGTTTTGTCAGTTGTGTCAGTTCATATTCATATCATGCAGTTTCCTCTGTGCACAATAATATGATTCTTTGCAGGTCTGTTCAGCTGTGAATCTGAGCTGTCTGCGGCATTACATTATGTGCAACTTTAGCATCAGTATATTGTATCATGTAGGGCAAGATATCTTGGTGCTCAGGGCATGAGAGCAGTTTGGTTCCCACTTCTACAGCACATGAAACAGTGCTCTTTCCTCTGTGAGGCAAAGGCTCTCACCTACCACTGCCTTTACAACTCAACAGAAGCTGCAAGCCACAGCCAGCTGCTTTTCATATGCTTATCTCTGTCACCTGTACCTCAGAAATGGCCCTATACTGGAAGCTGCTCCCCTCAACTTTCTGATTGCAAGGACACAGCATGGGTAGTCACCGCCATAATGATTGTGAAATTGGAGGTTTGCTTAGAATTGCGCTCCCTTGGACTTTACAGACCATTCTGGCATAGAAAAAGGTGCTAGTGCCTTAAATCTGCTTGAGGATATGATTGCTTAAATAAAAGTGAATGAGTATATGACAACAGTTGTCAGATACAGCAGAGTAGGAAAGTATTAAGCAAGAAGAAACATGCAGAAATTTCTTACTTGCAAGTACCAGTTCACATCTGTACATGCTGTCAGTGTGCTAAAGGCAAGTATCAAGTAGGAGGTTAACAGATTTGGATAGCCGACATTAACACTAGAACAACTCAGACTAAAATAAAACCTATGTTGTTATCGGCAATGGCAGTTATCCAAGGACTGTGATATATTCTCTGTCACTCGCCATTTAAAAAGCCAGTTTAGATAGTCTGTGTGTTCAACCAAATGAAAGAGTGAATCCTGGGCATTCCTGTAGCTGATAGGAAATGAGGAGTCAGGATCCCTTCACCACTGAAGCATCCAGGAGCGCACACATTGAATTGTAATACAATGGGTACATTCATTACTCATGATGCCTACCAAGCAGGGGTGACATTTATCAGGACACAGCTCAATAAATACCAGTCCTCATGGACTATCACAACGTGTCATGCTACTAAAAACTGAGGTACAAACAAAATCCTTTCTGTGGCAGTTAGTGAATTGGCTCAGCTGTGCACTGAAGTTCTCTTCCTCCCAGTTTGGCATGGGCTAGCTCTGTTGTGTAAAGGAATAGCACTCGAGCTGCAAAAGACAAAACAAACCAATAAGAGAGACTGTCGTGCAACTACAGGTATGACAGATCGCATCCAGATAGAGCTGTACAGGTGCTCTGGGAAGCAGAGAACATGTAGACCCAGACCTCGAAAAGGTTTCTGTGTCCCCAAAGTAAGTGTGCTTTTTCCGTCTGTGATGGTAAATCTTTTGGGATATTCTAGAGCTATGGTTCTCAGGGTGTGGAGTATTAACAATTACAAATCAAGCAGTGGGGTGTAGGGCTGCTGTGTGCACTTACACTAGGAGGTCTGACGAGCAAAATTTGCATTTACAGGTTTTGTTGGCCTCTTTGTATATTTATTGTGAGCTGTGGGAGGTTTACAGATGATCAGACCAGGAAGTAATGTTATTACTTTCAGTTTGTTTTGTGTTGGTTATTTGTTTTTGATGCTTCTGTCATTAAAGATAAATAGCTGGATCACAACAGTCGTTGAGATGTGTAATGAATACATTGGTAATGTTAGACTCGATGCTGTGCTTAGGGAAGTTAGCACACATCTACAAAGTTGCTTGAAAACTCCCATCTATCTCAGTGAAGGTCTAAGTGCTGACATGTAGGTAGAAGGCACTTAAAGCACCTCTATACCTCCTCAGATCTGTGCCTTAATTTATAACTACATCACACAATAAAATAAAAAATTAGCCACCTTATGAACTTCCTTTAGTCTGTTACTGCTCTACAGTACACTGCCCTCTGAGAACAGATACAAGAAACTACTCACCACATGTCCAAGTTCTCGGTGGCTGTGGTCACTGCCAGGTTGTCCTGTCTGCATATTCGGTTTTAAATGTAGCCTTTATTCATTTGATCAGCAGGATTGCTGTCTGCCATTAATAGAAATGCCATTGGCATTGTGAGGAGAGTTTGTCATCAAGTTATAACCATTATCTGTCACTGTTATATTTTTAGTTTAAAGATATGACAACTGGAGGAAATGGCACTGCAAGGACTGAAATATTTGTCTTCAATACTCCTTAACCTAGTAATATATTATCCTGAAGTGCTGAGGAGCCACATGAATATCAAAGCTTGAGCTTCTATGTACTCAATATTGAATTACTGCCAATCTGGAAAAGATTAATTATTTGAATTTAGAGAGGGACAGCTTTGCTGAACCTATCTGAGTACATTACATATAACCTTTTTCAGCTGTCATAGGAGAGCCCAGATGGACCTTTCTCAGTCTGTTTGGATTCTAAATGAGATTTCTGAGATTAAAGGCCAGTGCCAAGGAAAAGAATTATGTAGTAAACACCAGTAAGATTGAGAAGGCTATGTGGCATCATCTCTAAAATAGCTACCATTCTCAAAAATCGTGCTAACAGAGGTCCTCCTTAAGCAAAGGAGTTAAACATTGGGAGTTAAATATGATAATATACAGGTGATCCCTACCTGTGCCCAAAATCCTAATTATAATAGAATAAGTATAGCCTGATAGACCAAACCTGTCCTTCAAACCACAAAAACTATGCCTCTCTAATCTAGTAACAGTTCTTAGAAAAATTAATAAGTACTTTCTGATGACTTAGTGAGTACAATTACTGAAATTATTAGAAGTCCCAGTAAAGATACTACGAGATGCTTTAAAGGACAATAATCATGCATCAGAAGCAATATTGTGCTGCAGATTAAAAACTGCTTTCAACCTACGCACATGGACAGGCTGTGCATCGGAAGCTCTGTGCGGGAGGAGGGTGGAAGAAGGAAAAAGCAAAAAATCAAGGGACCACATGCAAAAAAGGACTGTTGCCATTTTTCTGTGTAAGCACGCAACTAATTCACCTCAGAGGCTGAGTGACTGCAAAGCAGTCTCTAAATCTTCTGCAGAACATCTGTGCTAGAGATGGGCGGACATGGCCACTCTCAGTCGGTTCTGCATTTACTAATTTGTTACCACCTGCAACAAGTTTATCACCTATTACTTTCCCCAGAAGGTTAATTGTAAGGGCAAAACACATAGGACATGGCAACTGTATGTGAAGAAATGTCATTGTATTTTATTGTATTGTTGGGCAAAGCTTCTGGTAAATTCAACTTGTGTTTTTTCAGATTATGTATTGTACGTAGGTTTGGATGATGGATAGATCCTCCCACAGGGTCCTGTAGAAAACACAAACAAAATACTCCACTGAGTATGGAACTGAATTTACAGGGATTAAATAAATAAAAGCACACAAGATGCAATTTCCCATCTTCTGATTGAATATTATAGAATGAACTCATCAAATCTCTTTTTTTCCCCTAGTGCCTGACTAGATTTATCTCATGTACTATAGATAAATAGTGTAAAACAGTACAAATGAAGGTACAAAGATGTACAGGCCATGAGTTCTCATATTTAATACACATAAATATACACTTGAAAGGAAAATATAAATAACCAGTAATTTTTGTGATAATAATTGGAGAAAATTCAGAAGTCTCTGTAGCCATTCAAATTGGACTATTATAGTTATACTTTTTATGCGTTTATTCCAGCAGTTATGTTAAAAGGCCACACTGTTCCAAAAGACTTTGCCTAGTCCAGCCTTCCCTGGTACCCAAAGTAAAAGCATTTCCTGAAGAAGCAGACAGATTTAACGAAAAAATATTTTTTGCCATGTTTTTTTCTGTTTTCTTTTTGACACGTTTCTACATTTTTTGTAATTCTGTATCCCTGTGACAAACTATTATCTTCTGTATTTTAAAACTACAGTTATCTATATGCCACAGACAAATTTTATCATACAGGGAGAAGATTAAAATATGAAATAGAGAAAAGAGAAAATAGCAGTTTGATCAAAGAATATTTATTCAGCTCTTTCACTCTGAGCTATATTCAGAAAGGAGCTCACAGCATTCAGCTGATAACAACGAAAGTGCACAAAATAATTTTATTATTGACTTGAAGTAGGATGTTTTCAGAAATATTCACAAGTTTTTTAATATCCCTCACAGAAATAATAGATATCACCTGGGCAAATTCCCATATAGTGAGTTATGTCCAACAAGGATATTGACAGAAGTCCTGCTGGGGGTCACTGGGGAAAAAAAGGGATGTTTAGTTGTCTTTTTTCTCCCAGGGATCTATTTTTATCAGGGGCTTAATTTAAAATTCTCTTGATTACTTTTCTTTTTTTTACTGGATTCACCACCTAGAATAATTTTAACATTTCTTGATTATAAATTTTGATCAAAGAAATTTAAAGTATCTAGTCTGTTTCTGTGCTTTGGCAGTGCTTACAATTGAAATTATATATTGTATATTTTTATAAACAAGTTATTTTTTTAACCAAAAGCCTACTGTAAAGACAGTTTTACTGAAATTTCATGCACAGCAAGGACATTTGAAAGGTAGTAGACAAAATATGCATCTGCCATTAACATTACAACATTTTTTCAAGAAGTGTGAACTTAAAACTTATGGCAAAACAGAGATTAAATCTGATTTTGGTGACATGACACCATTAAATGTAAATGAGGCATCTTTTGTTCAGGAAAATTTCCAGTGATCAGAACAGTCTCTTCCTAGACCAAAGACGAAGAGAGCACAAAATACAGCACAAGTGTACAGAGTGCCTTAAAGTATCCAGAAACTGTATCTGCAGGTGCTCTGGGAGAAGTAAATATTCTGACTAGTAAATGTGTTGCATCCTTCTCACTGCTCATAAAATGATGCAATTACATTATTTTATATGTGTTATATATAATATACAATATTATAAATATTTAATTACATTCTATGATATTGTAATTCATATACAAACGTGAAGTTTGACATTTTGAAATTCCCAGACACAACATTTTTAGTAGCATATTTATTGAAGTATTTTTCTCTGTATTTCAATGGAATTTATTTCTTTATTTTGACCCTGGAAAACACCTTTAACAACAGGTCTGCCTAGCCCTTTACCAATGAGGCAAACTTTGCTGCAGTCAGTATGCTCGATAAACTTCCATCAAAGTCAACAATTTCTATTTGCACTTAGAAGAAGCAAGGCTAGGTGCTTCAGGAGGAGGTTTTTTAGGTGTTTGGAATACTGTTAGCAATTTATAAACTTTCTAGGCTTTTGTGGCAATCCAATCTTGCTCTGTTTTTCAATATCTTTGCTGCCTTTGTTGCTGTGGAAAAACCAGTTAAAAAAACAGAGGAAACATTTAAAAAGGGGAAGCAGCTGAAAAAAAGTAAAGATCAAGTACTGTCAAGTTGATAATGCAGGGAAAATGCTTCTAATTTCCAGGATATAATCTTATACTTGAGCAAGTGAAAGACAAAACAAAAATAAACAGAAAAAGGATGTTTTAGTTGGTATCCCTTGAAGTTACTCTGTTACAAATAAATCTTAACCATCTGAACCTTGGGAAGGGCCTTAGAATTTGCAGTTTGAACTCTTTAGCTTTCATAAATGGCATAGATCCAGGAGAAAACAGTGCACATCCAAACTTACTTCGTAAAATCCATTTCTTCTGTTAGGAAGCCAGGTGGTGGCAATTATCATAATGTTCTGATCCAAGGATCAAACCTTTACTAAACCTAAGGAAAACTATTTAAAAGAGCTCAGCTCAGGCCCTGTAGTTCTTGGCTTGGGTGAGAACAGCAAACCGAGTATAACGTGTTACAGGTGACAATCTCTTGGTCCACTTGGAAAAAAAGAATCAGTCCATTTTTATACATTATTATCACATACAATGGCACTTCAAATTTGAACAATAAACTAATTGCATTTAATATCTGATTCAAATAACTACAGATATTTTATCTTATCTTCTAAAATTTGTCCTTGATCGTAGGAACATATACTTACTTTAAAATCCTTTTTTTTTCCCAAATGTGATGCTAACGATGACTCTTGCCATTTAATCTCTGTTTTATACAAAAATGATGATAATAAATACTAGTTGTTACACTAGGTGTATCTTTTCCTCTTTTGTTAGCATAAGGCAGAGATGCTGAGAACATAACAGGGAACTGTCTCTTGACATCAATAGTGAGATCACATCTTTTTCTTGTACAAATATTTCACGCTTGATTTAATGACTTACCAGATGGAAGAAAACATAGAGGCATATGAAATAATTGCATAATATCACTATTGTTTTAATGATATTACAAAGCTCCATCAGAAATACTGCCTCAGATACAGTTCTCCTAAGGAGAAGTGTAATTCTGTATGCCACCAAAAGGTGAAGACTGATTTTTTTGCTATGCATGACTGAATCTTTTCTCTGTATGACTATGTGGGAATCTTGTAAAACAGAAACTCTACAGTGTGTTAGGGCATATGAAAATTATGAATGATATGAAGAGGAATTCTCAAAATCAGTTTCTTGGTTTCTTGAGGCATAAGGTACTTGAATGAACTTCAATGTCTCTTAAAATGTTGCATATACTGAATCTAACCCAATGTGGCTACTTCTAATAATATGTGCAAGCTATGAGTGAAACAATGTAAACTCTATTCAGCTAGTTCATTTGTTTTTTTTAAACTGAATGCTTTATTATCATTCTTTTTCATTAAAATGTACATCCTTACCATACAAAGCATTAATTAAATCATAATGTATTTCAAAAAGTTCCCAGACTTCTTGAACTGTTAATTAAATTACAGGTCAAGCTTTGATTATGTATCCTTTTATAGTTCCCATTCCCCTGAGTTCAGAGATCACAGCAAGTCACCCTGTTCAACCACGGTCTCTCATGCAACACTGAATAGTGTTGCTGTTTCCAGAGAATTTTCACATTTTTCTGTGAGCTTATTGGAGTTGAAGTTGGCTTGTAAAATGATCATGTCTTAGAGACACAAACCAATAATTAAATAGCAATGCATGCTTTCTGGAAATATTATCTTCTCTTCAGATATTTAAGTACATTACTTTTAGACAGATAGCTAAAATAATTTTAGAAAGCATATTCTATTTAAAAAATAATAAGTAACACAAAGCATTAGAATGACTTTGAAAGCCATCAATACAGTGGTCATAAACTTCTACCTGTAACACCATGAGGAGTAAATTCTACCTATTTCTAATACTAGGCAGGTATTTTTTTAATTAATTTATTATTCTTTTTTAACTCACTTATTTTAACATGTTTCCCAAAGCTTTCAGGTAAACAGCCAAGGGAGGCAAAGGGCAGCCTTGCACATATCAGCTATAATTCAGGGCTTGTTTTCCCACAAACAAGATTTATCTGAAGCAGCTACAGGGGGAATTTGAAGTCAGTTAGTTACGTTACCTTAAATACCAATGTGTGAATATTTTCCTTCAGAATAAATGATTTTAAACTGACTAGAAAGGGATTGATGTGGTTTACTTGTTCACATTTAAAAGACTACTTGGATTTTATCTTTCCAAATGTTCCTGCGTAAACATTTTTTAATGTTAGAGAGCTCAGGATCTGGTCTTGGAATATGTAGGGGCTGTGCTAACAGTGGCACAGGACTCAAAGCCCTCATCTTTGGGGCGGTGGAAATGGTTTAAAATTGTGCATGCATCTTGAATAGCCTTGCAGGATCCATGTGATTGCCACTGTTTCTTATGACAGTTTGGACCCTCAAATTTTATTTCACCCTATTTGTTGCACACTGCCATCCGTTTCCGCTGAAGTTAACCCAGCCTCCAAGTCAACAAAGGCATTCATACTTATCTAAAACTATGTTTAT
This sequence comes from Aramus guarauna, assembly GCA_013400195.1. NCBI lineage: Eukaryota > Metazoa > Chordata > Aves > Gruiformes > Aramidae > Aramus > Aramus guarauna. Next base: position 954,224 of record VXBL01002380.1, on the reverse strand, counting down.
CTACAACATTTCTGAGATGCATCTCAAGGGAGCCTTCCAGGAGTTACAGATCTGGGTCATATGATCCCAGAGAGAGGAAAAAACCAAAAAAGCCAAACAAACAAAACCAAACCAGAGCTGGCAGTCTCATGGTTCCTGCTTGCACAGGATGGTTCATGATCTTTTGTTTGTGAAGGGGATGCTCAGATTTTTCACAGACAAAGTATGGAACCACACTGTTCCTGTGGGATGTAACTGTTTTATATAATCTTTGGCTGTGCTGAATGAGCTTTCATCTGTGCTCATGAGAAGTCCCTTATGCCAAGGACAATGGGGGAAATGCTGTACACATAAGTCACCTCTGGAAGCTGTGAAGGTCACAGCACGTGTGATATTTCTGACACAAATCAAAAACAGGTCATGAAAACTTGATACAACTTTCACCTTCCCACAGATACATCTCGTCATTACCACACTGTCTGTACCACAGTGCACTACAATTTGCTTCCTTTTTACCTCTCTGCTTACAGTCCTTTGTTAAAAATACTTGTACTATTGTGTTCATTATTTTTCTTAATCTTTTGTGTGTGTCTGCCTCATAGCAGGGATTCTCTTTCTAGGTTTATTTAAACCATTAATTGGCAAGGTGAAAAGGAGCATAGTCAAAGCAAAATATACTAGCTATTTGTGATAGCATGGGAGTCCTGTGTCAGCAGCCTACCTCTACATTTTCCATGTGGACAAGGTTATTTTTTAGTAAGAAAGGTATTATATTCCTGCTGTCTGTCAGTCAGGTAAAGTACACAAAAAATATGCTCCTGAGAGGCATCAAAAACTCCTCTCTATTTTGAAATCTTGGAGCCATCTTCTTTCCTCTTCGGTCAGAGCAGACTATGTTCAGAGTATTAGGTCTACTTCAGGACTGTTAATGCTCGACTCTCTATTAGAATACAAAGGAGGATAGAGGATGATTTCCTGCTGGTGAATTTATGTGATTGCCCATCACTAACCACTATATCAATTATACACCAGAGAAAAATGTTAATATTTCTCACCCTATCTAAATATTGTATAGCCTGAATAGTCCATACCATTCTCCTAGAAGTTAGGAAAGATAAGTAGTGCTATGTTTTTCTGCATTTTTCCACAAGCAGCAATAGTTGGTCTTCAAACAATAGTTTGTAATTCTTTTTTTTTTTTTTTTGACAGAAGCTAAAAATTGCTTTCTTTTTAGAACAAGATTGATTTCATATCATTTTCATTAGATACTAATGCAAAGGAGACCAAACCGTGTTTAATGAAAAGGGACCATATCAGGGGAGGGCAGGGACACTTATAGAAGCAAAACATCATCCCAGGCCTTCCTTTAATATGGTGGCAGATTTTTAATATATTTTTCTCAGAAGCCCCATGAGGGCTTCTAGCATATAATTTATTCACTGTAAACCACAGAAACTGCCAATAAATGCAAAATAAGCTCAGTGTGTAACTGGTATTTAGGCCAATACTGTCAATGCAAAAACACATGGCTGTGAAGTCCCTTGTGCATATCTGTTAAAACCAGTAACAGTGGCACCTACATTCCTCGGAAAAATCACTTTTTTTTTTTTTTTTTTATCTGGGAATCTCACATTTACTGGTCTACACCATGTTCCTGCCTCCTCTTCCTATCCAGTTAAACCATACCCAGCCAATTCATTCCTTTTCAGCTTCTATAACATTCTTGGACTTTTGAGTATTAAGGGAAAGGCAGCTGTTTACTCTCACCACTGTAGCCTGACTATGCTGAAACACTCCTCTCCTTTTCTCCCTGTAAATATGTGACAGGGACCATGGTTACTTTGCTCTGAAATGACAGGCAAGGAATAGCGTGTTTCAGAATGCTAAAATACACTTTTACCCTCCTTTTCAATTTTTAATAGGAATGGGAGTTGACAGGAGTTTAATGATGAAATCAGGGGCAGCTACAAATGCCCTATCACTGCCTTTATGTAAATCAGCATAAGCAAACCAGAGGGTAAATCAGATTATTTCTTATGTGGAGATGTCACCTATTTATTTCTAACAGATATGGTGCATGTACTCCCCCTGTGCGCTTCAGAGCTGACCTAGGGAGACTGCCTCCAAGGAGAGGGCAGCTATGGTCAGTTAGCCAGGTGCCAACTGGTAAAATTGTCTTTTTAAAAGTAATTGACTATGACATTAGACAGCAACTAACCTCTTCAAGTTTCTGGATGTCAAATAGGGAAGCAGGGGGGTTATTTTGGAGCTCACTGTAGCATTCAGCTAAGCCAAAATAACTCCAGTGAGACAATAAAATCACAGTGAAGATGCATTTTCTGCATTAAGGTGTAAGATAATCAAGAGTTTAGCTGTGGAAGTTACTCCCACATAATTCTTCCACAGCACCCACTTTTCCCTGATGACTGTGTGATATCAAGTTAAATATGAGGGAAAAGGCAGCTTTTATGTTAAAACGAGAGAAATTCAGCTCCTGCACATTTATCATTAGCAGCTCTGACATTCTCCTACTGTACTGTGGAGATCAGAAAACAGATCCCAAAGACTCACGTTTAAAGAGTTCGATAGTGGTTTTCATTTATTTTTGTGGAAGTTGCAAGGCAAATAAGTGTGGTGCTATGGGAAGGGTCCTCAGGGAGCCACATTGGTGGAAAAATTTTATCCGGTGATAGCTTGTTTACCATGAATGTAGAGGGAGCAATTCACTCTGCCCCAGTAAAAAGATAGCTGCTAGAGAAAAACATTCCTTTAAGCAAACTGGATGGACTTTTTCTTTTCTCTGTTTGAGAGTCCTCAAATCTTACATGAGTACCCAGAGAGGCATATTTGCTTCTGATTCATGTGTGAGCTTGAGCTGCCCTGGTTTGCTGGACTGAAATATCATCAACCTAAACATTGTGCTTTAATCCTCCAGCCTGAACAGCCTTAAAACCAATTTGAAATGCACTGAAATGACTTTGTAATCTCTGGAAGCATAACTTTAAAAGCATGCTAAGAGCTGGCAAAAATGGAAATGTGCTGACTCTGCAGAGAGCATTAATAGCACATCTCAAGCACAATTGCATCTCTGTCTCCTAAGTTTGCTTTTCACAGTTAAAGGTCATTAACTGAAATTAAACCAAAAGAAGAGCACTTGCAAGCAGCAAAACATAGGAGTTATCATATAAATTCTTCTTAAAAATCAAGTCAAGTGTTTCAAGTACTTCAAAGTCTTAATTAATGCCTGGTGTAAATGCACCATGTTTTCTTTTCTATGCCGAAACATGTCTTTGTTGCTGTAACCAAAGAAAAGAAAATCAATGGCATATCATCAGGAACATGATTTTAAAACAAAACGAATGTTCTCTTGGGTTTATTTTGCTTAGTGCTGCTTTTAAACAACACACACTCTTTCCTCCAGAAGTTCCAGGCAGGAAAAAAATGTGCATTTTAGGTGCAGACTGCATATTTTCTGTAGAATTGTTTTAGCTGAGGTTTGTCAGCTGCTTACCATACAGCCCCATTGCATTAGCAGGTGTAGTTGCACCTTTCACAGGTGAAGCAGTCTGCCTTCCCTGCAAAGGGGTGCTTCAATAGACTTCCTAAACCCAAGGGTAACTCCAGCCAAAGCCAAAGAAACAATAAGGAATCCGACACTGATCCAACACTGCTATTCATCATACCATAGTCTGGCAACATCAGAAGGCGGCACAGTACTAGCTGCAGTGGAGAGCAAAATCAACTTCCAAAAGTGAAAATGGCATGCAATATTTTCATTCTAAATGATCTAGGGATGAGCTGTTGTTTTGGGGTTTTGTGTTTTGGGTTTTGTTGTTGGGGTTTTTTGGGGTTTTGTTTTTTTTTAATTCCTTTCAAATGAAATTTTCAGGGACACTGAATTTTAAATATTATTACAAATAACCAACCCCAAAAACTCTGCAGAGATTCCCAAAATTCTTCCTTGATTTTATAGTCAAGCTGAACTAACATCACTAGGACTGAATCCTTACCACAGGTCTGGCTGAAAGTGTCCTTAAAAGACTGTATCAGTAATTTCATGTCTCCATATAATCTCTTTCAAAAAAACCCACTTAAACATAAGAGTATCTTACATAAATTGTCCCATGTATTGTGGCACGTTCTCTCTCATATAAAATCATTCATCTGCTTAAGTGTTTTACAAGTAGGATTGAATGCCATTGACAATGCTGCAATGGATTTTACCTTTTGCAATAAGTGAGTTATTTGCATCTAATCAAAGTATTAACAGATAATTTTTTTTTTTTCATTTTGTAAGTATTAAATAAAAGAACACTGGCCTTGTGTTGACATGTTATTGGCTGCTGGTAGTTGACACGACAGGTGGGTATGCCATTTTATGTCACTCTTCTATATTAATAGCTTAGAAAGCCATCATTCATGTTGGAAAATGCACAGACTTAAAAAACAATTGATATTTCAACCCTAGAGGAGATTCCATGAATACCCTACATTTAGCAGTCATCTAATAAAATCAGTGTATCAGTTAATGGCTATAAATAACCGAGAATGGAAGGTCATGAATTAGTGTTGATCTGGATTCACTCTGTCAAATACAATGATCTTGTGACAATTGAGACTGCTGACAGTGCAAAATCAAGCTCTTAGCTTGCAAATCAAACTATTGATATTGTAAACATTATTAAGTGCCTGTGAAATAAATAAAATACATACATATAAAAAAATGTCATGAAGCATCCAAATTGCTGCCTTTCATACAGTTCAGCAGAGATTTTTAGCTTTCTTTTTCTTCCCTTTTTCATGTGTTTACCAAACTGTTACAAAACATATGCACTATTTTTGAGGAAAAATAACACAAGCCAAGCAGAAGGATATATTCATGATCAGAATGCAATGGCCTTCATTATATTCCAGTTTGCTTATAAGTGACTGATCGAGAGTTAGCAGATGGTGTTTTCTTTCACCCCTTCGCCTTCCTCTTATTTAATTACTCTGACTTAGTTTATCTGCTGGCTCTATAACACGTAATAAGCATATATATTTGCAAGATGGATTTGCTTCTATGATCTCCAAATTCAGCAATGCTTAATTTACCCTCACTCAGGGTATTTACCTCAGACCAGGTATTTAAGCTATATGCCCAAGACCAGCCTGATCTCTTACACTTTATGTTGCTCTTGGATATCTTTCCATCAAATGAACAACCTGTCATCCACCTAGGAGACTGTAGTACCTGTGGAAAATCTGTCTGGTAAGTAATGTATTGTACTTAAGTGTCCTTCTTAGCAGCAACAGCTGCCATTAGTAGTACAGAGGGACTCTGCAGGCTGCGTGACTAGGCTGTGAGGGGTCTCCTTGGTGTGGGAGAGCAGTTTTCTAAGGGCTAATATTTCCTTGGTAAAAACTTAGGAAAGGAAGATTCCTCAGGCAGAAACATACACAACTCCGAGGGCCTGTGTGGGCTAGAGACACAGTCACATCTCCCTTCTCCCCAGTCTGCTGCCTCCAGTGCGATCTTGCAGATCTGAGTGTGCAGCAGGTAGATGGAGAGATTTTGTCTTCCCAGATTGCTTTAACTTTACCATTCTGTCCTTTTCACAGAAGTTCTGCAGGATCAGAAATTCAAATACAAGTACATTTTAAAGAATCAGCAAACACAGTACTGACATAACTATTTTTTTTCCATTATTAGGGAGAATTCAGAACTCACACACCCACAGCACCTAAATTCTGAAGAAATGACATTATTTGCTGAGTGATCTACTAGAGGATATCAAAGAGACAACTAAACTGCGAGCCTTTGTATTGAACAAAATCAAGAGATCATTTTATCATCTTCTTACATCTGTTTTAGCACCGATCTAAGTAGCCCAAGTGAATTTAGTGATATAGAAACTGTGGAAAGATTTAGGTGGCTGAAACTAATACAAATTTTTGTCTCTAAGCGGCATGCATTATTTATATCCACTACAAATGTCCAGCAGATAAATTCTGCTTGTTTCCATTTAAGGTGCAGATTCCTGGAATTGGCCAAATTCCTTCAGCAGTAATTTTTTAATCTGTTCCAGGACATCTGAAATTCTGGAATATCTGGAAATTTATTCTTCTGACTTGCAACTTAGAAGGCTGAGCATGACATTAGTGTATTTTTCTCTTAAGGGTGCTTAGATATCTGATTATTACTAGACAGAAAGATCAGACTTTTTTTTTTTTTTTTTTTTTTTTTTTTCTTTTTCCTGACTTCACACAACTTCTGAGCTAAAGAAAAGAACTATAAAGATGGTGGTTAAGAAATAGCTAACATAAGACTAAATTCCCATCCCTGTGAAATCCCCAGATGCTCCATTAAGCTGGATTTCTGGGTTGTTTCCACTTCAACAGGAGTATCATGGCCCCAGATAGTATCCATGATCTGGTTCATGGTGGTTAAAGATGGAGTTTTAGGTTTCTTGCCTGGTTTATTCACGATGCAGTGACTACAAGCCCTTTGGATAAGCACTTCACAGAGTGGGTGTGAGATTCAGCTCCAAGGACAGCATTACACTGCATTAATCCAATGACTTTAATACCTTTACTCCTACTATCTGACAGTGATGTAGCTGAGAGTGAATCAGGCTGAAGATTTTGCGTATAGGTGATTCCATTATTTTTATGAAGCCCTGCAGGCTCTAATTCTTTGCACCATGTGGGAGCCTTCCATGAATACAGAGTGCCATCTGTGCTTGGGTCTCATTCCTTAAAGAAACATTTAGCTCTCTATTCATCCTTTCTGCATTCCTGGGGCTGAGCAGTGTGTGAGTGCGTTACCCCTTCCTCCCTTGTGTCACCAGAGTTTATTGATCAGCCTCAGGACTAAAAACACAGCAGAGAGCCCTGCTGTTTCCAGTAGCTGTTGCCTATCTTTTGAAGCTGAGATGAATGTTTGAGCCATAATGTATTCTTTCGACACGAGAGCATTAACCTATTGTGAAAATAAATGCAAGAGATTCTCAAACTGGGAGGAGAAAAGGCATTGGAGCATTAGAAAGCTTGCACACCGAGCCTTTTGCTTCAGCTCTTGCAGCCTGAGCCTCTTGTATCTCTGACTAATTCTCTCCCTGTTCACCACAGGAATACTAATTGCCAGATGAAGCTCTTTGTTCAGCTAATGCTCTAATTGTTGCTTAGATGAGGAATTGTCCCTTGCAATCATTTACTCCTAAGGAAACTTGAAACCTTATTTCTATGGTTGAGTCCAGAGAGTGCACAGTTACAAAGCTACTGAAATTACCAGACCAGAGTCACTGGGTCAAAAAAACCAAACCCTGATTCTTACTGAAATGGCTTGTTCAAATCCAGATACATAGCATTTTGCCTTACATCACAGGTGAGCTGCAACAACATTAAGTGCCTTGTATCATTCTATTGTGACACAAAAAAAACACAAGACATCTAGAGTTTCAGTATGAATGAAAATCCAGAAGTTCAGATATGCATCACAGTCACGTTTAACTTACCAGCACTAAACCACGGGAGCATATAAAAGCTACCAGAAGACAAGAAATATGAAAACAGAAAAGCGCAATCTTAATGTCGGTAAGCTTTTGAACAGAATAGGTCTTTGTGTTGCCTGCGTTTTGATTTATATCCATCTAGCCTGTACTTGAATCTAAAACTTTAAAAGACCTCTTTGAGGTGCATGGATGCATACCTATTCTGCAGCACACTAAGGACAATAGCACCTATTTGGGCATAAGTTCAGTTTCTTCAGCTCTTGCAATGTTAGGGATTTGTGACATTCTACCTGAACCCAAGAACAGAACGGACATTAGCACAAGCACACACACAGATTTATGCTTGGAGTAAAAAAAAAAAAACCAAAAAAACAACAACAAACAAAAAAAAACAAAACAAAAAAACCCCCAACAACAACAAAACCCCCAAACAAACAAAAAACCCCCAAATAAACAAAAAAACCCAAACCAAACCACACATAAGTACGTAAAAGAGAGAACAAAATAAAAGTAGAAGAAATATATGTCACTACAATCAGGCCAATAAATTGTTGCCAGATTATATGTAAGGATAAAACCAGTTTGAGAGGAAGTCACATAATTCAGAAAGGTTTTTTTTCGCCTGAAGGCACTTCCTGGGCACCTTTCATACCTTACAGAGGACACCTTAGTGCATGCTCTGCTGACTGTGATCCTAGGCATAGTAGCTATCAGATGTCATCCATTCATTAAGACTGAAGTGGTCTAATGAAAAGCAAGATTTCTTAAGATTGTTGGTAGTATAAAATAAGACAAAAATACGTATAAATATTCTGCTAATGTATTTGGTATCACACCGAATCACAGAGTGGCAGGGGTTGGAAGGGACCTCTGGAGATCATCTAGTCCAACCCCTCTGCTAGAGCACAATCACATAGAGCAGGTTGCACAAGATCACCTCCAGGTGGGTTTTGAGTATCTCCAGAGAAGGAGATTCCACAACTTCTGGGCAGCCTGTTGCAGTGCTCGGTCACCCTCACAGTAAAGAAGTTTTTTCTCATATTGAGATGGAACTTCCTGTGTTCCAGTTTGTGCCCATTTCCACTTGTCCTGTCGCTGGACACCACTGAAAAGCATCTGGCCCCACCCTCTTGACATCCACCCTTTAGATCTTCATAAATATTGGTAAGTTCCCTTCTCAGTCTTCTCCATCTAAACAGACCCAGCTCTCTCAGCCTTTCCTCATAAGAGAAATGCTCCAGTCCCCTAATCATCTTTGTAGCCCTCCACTGGACTATCTCCTGTAGTTTTTTGTCTTTCTTGAACTGGGGAGCCCAGCACTGCGTAGTGTGTTTTAGACCTAGTTACAGTATATATTAAAAATCCCATGTGTTTCCTCCTCTCTGACCTACCAAACCATCATGCATTAGTGTGTTTTTCTTTACTTCTCAAAGCTTGATAATACCTTTAAGTTTCTTATGATATCACGTCATTCCTGTGGTCTCATCCCAGTTTTGCTCAGGGTGTGATGAACTATTCTTAGATCGTGGCTGAATCACCTTTACCTCTTAATAAATTAGTGTGAGTGTTGATTCTTGCAACTATTCATTTCCAAACATAAAACTGCATACTCTCATGCACTGTGGGAATGAAGGAGGTGTCTGTGGAAGAAGCCCTGTAAGAACAGCAATCATTATGCTTGTAAGTGCTTACTGTCCCTGACCAAGAATGTTAGAGAATTCGTTACTTTTAACACTAATTCTGCTCTGTATGAAGTATGAATTACTGATTAATGAACACCAATCTGTTCCAACTCCATCCTACACCCCATATGGCATATAAAAACCCTCTTAAAAATAAAGTTATAAAAAGAGATCTACTAAATCATAGCCCAACCCATGACTAAACCAGGGTTTTTATCTATAAACTCATGACATTACATTATTCAAAATAGTTTTAAAAGTGACTAACAAGGATTCAGATACTTCTTTGGGAGACTGCCTCATTCCCCAAAAATGGCGTTATGAAATTTTCCCAGATATTCAGGGCAATTATTTCTTCCTTTATCATAGATGTTGGTATTGAATCTAGCAAGAATAATAATAGATGAGCTACACAAAAAATGTTCTATATAAGCCAAAAATTTCCTGTGCTGAAAATATATTTTAATGAATAAGACGACAGGTGTTCTCTTAATACTTACCAATAACAATGGCATCACATTAGATGTACTTTCTTTGGGTAATGCTGCTATGTCTCTGATAGCTTACAGAACAATTTTTTTTTTCCATTTAATGTCTTCTTTCTCAGCAATGCCCAGAGCAGTGTTATGGGCAGTCTATGGCACGTGACAAAGGAAAAGCTGCTAGCAAGAGCCTTTCTACCTCAGCTATGCAAAAAGAAGGCAGGGAAACAAAGTAGCTAGAAGCTGCTTGAAGACCTAGAACAGACTGCTAGGCACATCCAGAATGAGACACAGCCCTCCTGAGCCATGTCTAGATGGCACACAACCCATCTAGGACACCAACCGCCCTGGGCTCCTGATTGTGCAGACTGGGAGCCTGATGGCTATGTTCTGCCACTCTCTCTCTTCTGCTTTGCAGGTCCTTGCCAAAGAAGCCAGGGAAAGGTGAGAGGCAGGTTGGCTGTTACAAACTTCTCCTAACCTCACAATGGAGTCCAAATGAAGCATGAACCTGGTTGTAGGAACTCATAGCACTCCTAGCTGTGCCAGTTCAGACATAGCCTTGATGTCTTGCCTACATCATTATGCTTGTGTCCTTAAGTTTATGGGGGGTGGGGGGGTTTAAAACACTCAGACAAATAATTTTGGCATCAAGTATAGCAAAAAGCCAGGGGTTCATGCAATTAGTCAAGCCCTACACAATGGTTACACTTGTTTTCAGTGAATAGGAGCAAATGTGACTATTAGAAGAGACTGTCAGTTTTGCATAAAATATATCTAAAGCAGATTAAATCAGCTTGTAAACATGTACAAAGTATAAACCTTGTACACAATAAATCTTGTTCATGCCAAACTCCAATTCTAAAAAAAATGGAAAGTTAGTAGAAATTCATATCCCAAGACTATTGAATATTATAACCTGAACAAAGGGTGGAGCTTTATTGGATGGCATACACTTATTTATATACTAGGATTTATGTTGCGGTTTATAGGCTGGTTGGGTTTTCTTGCTTCTGACTTTTTCAAAGAATACAAGCTCACTGCATTTAAACATTTCCCTGTCATCAACAAATAGCCTTTAAAATCATAGATTGTTTTCTCTCTTTTCAGGATTTGTTTTTTAAAAAGTATAGATGTGGTTGTATACATATATTCCATAAATGTTCCTTTTTCTGTAATATTTGAAAGGCTTTCAGGTGATATATAGATCATGTATGATTTACCCTGGACAAGGGACATAAGGTACTTATCAAAATTCAGCTCTGTTATTGCCTCTCCTTTTATTTCTGTCCACTATAGCGAAAAGCTTTGTATGCCCTTCCAGTAAAGGAGGCAAGGCTGGCTAGTAGTCAGTGTGACAGAAGGAAAGCAGTGCAGCAGAAAATTGGATAACAGGATAAAAAACACAAGGCCCACAGGAAGCCCATCAAAACTGCCTCCTCTTGTCAAAAACCAGACAAGTGACAAGTACAAATAGAAAGTATTATCCACAATTCAGTATTTCTAATGATATCACAATTACAGTCCTGCTTCCTATAGGCAACCACTTAACTTTTTAGGCTTGACCTTACAATAGCAAACCAAATGTGGTGTGACAAAACAAATCTGTGGAAGAATTGTTTGCAGTCAGACATCTGACTATACAGACCCAAACTAACTTTTTTGTTACTATTTATTATTTTCCCTTAGGAAAAAAAAAGTTTAAAGAGTATTGCTCAGTCACTGATCTAAAAAACATGTTGACTTAAGACCGTGTACATATTTAGTGATTCCAGATCGTACATCAGAAGGAGGCAGGCAATTTAAATTGTCTGCCAACAGTTCAAGACTGTGGCTAATTCATTACTCACACATCTCTAGTTGGAGTACTAATTTAAACTCATGTGTGTCATATTAATTGTAATCTTGTTTCAAAGTGACAAGATAAATATCTCAAGGTACATAATATATTATGGACATAGGTCAAAACAAATGAGTGTCTAAAACAGATTAACACTAAATACATGCAATATGTCATGTTTGTAAATTAAGAAAGGATAAATTACATTAACATTTAACAGATTGTTCATTATACTTCATCTATGCTTAGGCTTAAATACACTAACAGATACTTTTCCTGTATATAATGTCTCCTTAAACAACTTGTACGGAGTATTTAGAATTGCATATAGAAGCAGCAGTTCCCAGATGCTATAAAGAGCAGTACGCTGTGCTACAGGATAAACAAACCTGGCACCCTGTTGTACTTTCCTTGATTTATTCTTATTATTAGTAGGAGTGCAAAAGAAAAAATCAAACATATTTCCGGCTTTTCTCCTTCCTTCCTGTTACCAGATTAGTTAAACATGTTGGAGATAGTGGTTTAATTTAAAAGCAGTCTTGGAGCTTTTCCTAACAAGGAAAGCTTTGAGCTGCTTCATCAGTTCAATCACCTGAGCAATACAGCATCCTCGCTGCACTCGCAGAGATCCAAGTCCTGCTTCAGCCACAGCCGGTGTCATGTGGGGGCAAGCAGCCCCCGGGGCACGCGCTGCTACGAGTCCCCTCTAAACGCAAACCCTTTGGGGGGTTCAGCAACTCACAGGAATGGCTTTGAGAGAGCTCCTAGGTAAAAATTAATGAAAGTGTATGGGAAATAAATATAACTGCTTCCATGGCTGTAGAATTTGACCTGTCAAAGAGAGTTCATTCATATTTCTATTGTCACAAACGTGTGTTAAAAAGACAGGAAGTATCTCTATATTCACTAATATTCAGAAATTAGACCTTTTGTAAAAATCGGTACGTATGATTATGTATATCTGATATACGGATTCATCCTTTTTGCCGCCTGTATAAGAAACATTTTTTATATTCACAACTTCAGCTGCTATCCAGTTTCCTGATTTGATATCCTCACTTAAGTACTCTTTAAAATAGATTTCCTTTTTCTAGGGACTATTCTCCCAGACACATTCAGTTACAAAGTTAATTCTAAAGTGACCTGGATTAGGAGCCCAGCTTCCACAGAATTTATCAGACAAAAAGAGAAAGAAGAATACTTATTATATCACAGTAAATAAGTTTTTCATGTAACTGTAACTAAATGTGCACTAAAATTTGTAGCTGTTAGTTGTATTTCTCACCAAAATCTATGTACAGACCAGCTCTTGTACACTTTCAAGAGAAAGTATAATCCTGTTGATTCAATGAATCTGTCCATATAGCTAAAAATATATAAGTAGGAAGCCTTAACACAACTCATGTTTTAACCAATTTACTGAAAACAACTATCATTTCAGGTTGAAATCACTGCTCATGCTGAGTTTATCAGATAAACTGTGGGTTGGGGTTTTTTTTTTTGGTTTGGGGTTTTGGTTTTTTTTTTTCCCTTTATCATGTAAGGATTCCATTGGTAGAATGAATAATAATAAAAGGATTGACTTAATTCCAGATGACATTTTAATTCATTCAATTTTAGTCACTGTGATGATAAAGCTATAATACTGCTTTCAGATAAAGAAAATCTGATGAGAATTATGTAGTGAATGGAGACTTTTCCATCTATTTGTACAGAAGACTGCTGTAGCCTCATACTCTTTAATTACTGCCATTTAAACATAATAATTTAAATTCCATTGCTTTTGCCATATAAATGTCATTCCTTATATAAATAAGGTCAACCATTTAGATGTATTTGTTTTGATATGTATGTCATCTATATTTCATTTCACTGTATTTCATTTCTCTCTTAAGGCATTGTGATGCTTCTCACCCTGCTTTGCTGTCCTACCATTTGTCAGCAGGACAGCAGTGTTGTTAACACAATTCATGTATCAGTCACCAGCTGTTGTCATCTTTTGCTATTTCCAAACCCCTTTTTTAAAAAGTCTACTGATCTACTGGAAATATACAAATGCTAATTGGAACCAGCAGCAACTCTAACCGTGGGATAAAGGAAGGAACAGAAATAGGTGGGATAAATCAGACTTAATTGCTTACTAATGCAGATGTCAGTACATGTGCATGAACAACTTTTCTTACTTGCAGACCTCCTATTCTGCTCAGTGGTAAAAACAGAAGCAAAATTGAAGCCTTTGCTGCTGTATGCTAAACATGGGCCACTGGTGTTCAATAAAATGAGCAGTTACTTCATTGTTAACAAGGCCAATGGAATAATGTCTCATTCTTTATGTCTGAAACCCCCAGGTAACACAACTGTGGGGATTATTCTGATTAGAAATACATTTGCTACATGTTTTGAGTGCAAGTAGTCTTTTGTAGACATATTACTGTCTGGTTCGTGCGGAATCTCATCTGGATCCCACAGGGAAAAGATCCTCCAGTTCTTTTAGTAGTTTATGGTTAGATTACATCATGCAAGTAATACCTGTCTGACACTGGTTGATGCTTTCAGGAAAGCTGTGCCTAGACCACTCTTCCTCATTCAAGCAGGTAATATCAGACTGACAACATGGAATGACAGAAACACAAGCTGGAAGATTCCATTTGGAATCAATAATGTGCAAGGCAGAGGGAGGGTCAGCATACATAGGAAGGAGACTATGGAATATAAGATGTAATAATTTTAAAACTTTCTAAAACTCAGTACAGATTTAAGCAATTAGCAAAACTGTGAAAAAGGACATCCCAAACTGGAGTAATTTTGTTTCTCAGTGTATGCATTTCCACTTCTTTTGACTGAACTGAAATATTGTGGCATTATTTTTTGTCATATCAAGAGAGAATATTTATTCTATGAAATAACACAGATAAATTCAATCTGACAAACCAGTCTAAAACGTGCATGAAAAAACAAGTGACTATAAATGTAGCACTCAGCAGAAGTGTTCACATGCCAGGCAGACATATATCTGGTATGTCACCAAGTTATGATCACTTAGATAAAATCCTTTTATGAAGATAGTATGTGAGTTGATTAATGAGGCAGAGCTGTTGAATGACCTCCAAAGGTCCCTTCCAACTTGAAATATTTTATGAATATTGATATCAAATTACTTTTCTGAAGCGTCCTAGATCATTGGAACTGCAGAAGGAGCAAACCTGAGGGCAAAAATGTGATCCAGCGTACCCTCCAGGGTGTCTTAATAGAAATGACAGGAAAATTTAAGGCTTTCAGGTTTTTAGGAAGGAGCAAAAGCATCTGCTTTGCATGGCTGGGGAAGCTAGAACACAACAGAATGGGGATTGCCAGTGAGCAACCAGAGAAAGGGAAAGATGGCCAGTACAAGTCTTTCACTAACAAGTCCTTTCCATATTCTCCGGTTGCATATTGAGATATGTGGAGTCAAAACCTGGGCAGACTGATTTATTACTTCAAAAAATATGTTTTCCATCAAATGCTTCATGTAATAAGTGGTACTTCATTTTGAGGGCATAGTCTGCTCCCTCATTATTGCTGTAAAGGCTCCAAAGAAAGTGCAACAAAAGGTCAGTGCCTTCACTCTAGAGCAGAGTAAATTTTTGCATTTTTTAATAAATCATTTGCATGTGGAAACATCAAAATTTTGAGTCAAGTGCCTTTCTCAAACCTGCCGAAATAAGTAGAGATTGCATACTATATTTAAATAGACAGAGAGATCAGGGGTCAGAGACACTTTTTGCAGCAATAATGACAACACGTGCAACTTTTTTTTCCCCCCAGGAAATTCTTAGATCTTGACATTTTGAAGGCAGTGAAGCCATTTTGCTTATTTGTTGTTTTTAGGAGGATTTTGAACTACACTGAGCAGATGCTAAAACAGATGGACACTGTCTTTTGGAAAAGTGGGAAAAATATCTGATCAGAAATGTCATGCTATTGTTTCTTCCTTTTTTCCACTAAATAATCTATGAAAGGACTTTTCCTTATGTCACAAGTTAAGGAAAATATAAATGCTGACACTACCTTAGGCAATACTACATAAGCAGCTAGGTCTGCCCTGCTCCACTCCTCTTTTTCTAAAGAGTGGTCTCACCGGTAGCCCCAGCCTCTGTTTTCCCCTGGGGAAGTGCATTTCAGGGTGGCAAGAGTCCCAGTGGACTGTAACTGGAGTCAGAGCAATCTCAACTGGGCAAAAATATTCACCCATCCCTTGTTTGAAACAAGTTTCTTTGTGATGATGGTTTAAAGTAAATGTGAAAAATTTGCTTTGGTCCCAGTTTGTCCTTTGGCCGTGTGGAACTGTGCTGTGAGTGGATTCTTTTGATGATCTTTTTTGAGGCAAACCGGAAACATATCAGGAGTACGCTGTCTGGCAGTCTTTTAATTTGCATTAAATGGGTAAACTTGTACAAATGTGACATTTTAGTCTAACTAGAATTGCAGCAATTGCAATTTAGGCTGGATTTTGAACTGCTCATAAAGTTGCTGCATGAACTGTTTAACAAGTTAAAAAAAGGAACAGCTTTTTTTGCTACACAATCAGTTTGCTAAATTCATTTAAAACAATGGTGAACTGACAATAAATAGACCACACACATGAGAATATTGATGCAACAAAGCTATGTCCTTGCAACAGCATAGTCACATTATGTCATAACGGTGTCAGCTGAAACCTGAGAAGAAGTTCTAGCCTCTTTAGAGCAATGACTCTTTATGCCAGTTTGGAAACAAATCAAAGAAATTAACTATCATGTTAAGCACATAACACTATGCAATGGAATAAAAGTCTACCTTAGAATGTATGCCTTTTTCTTCTGTACATTTATTTCTGTATAGAAATATGAAATACCCACTTCTTATTTTCTACTGTGATGTGCATCCACAAGTCTTTAATATTTTTATTCTAGGATATCATATTCTTTATGCTCTTATTCTCCTATAAAAATTACATGGAAAAATTACTGTGTACCTCCTAACATATTTTTATGATGCAATAACCAAGTCCAACTTTTTAACAACTCCATTAAGCTGAAAATGTTCATAATCTTTTTAACCTTAATGTTCTCATGTTTGCCTTGGTATGCTCCTTGTGCCTTTTTTTTTTTAAGACAATATGCTCCAGCTAAATTTTTAATTTGATTTAAGAATCATACTAGTGGCCCCCATTCCACTCTTTTTTATACTCTATATAAATTAAGAAGAAAGTATAATAGTCTGTCAAACAGTTGTTCTATCTCAGAAGTGACTCAAACAGGGAGACCAATAACTACTGGATTTCACAAAACTTATCTTTTTCACAATATGCTTATATAATTTTGAAAGAATGCACCTACCTCCCTTCTTTCTTTCCACATGAAGAATTTCTTTCATGTGAGTAACAGAAAAAACACACAGTCAAGAACCGAGAAGAAACCAGAAACAAACTACCATGGGTAAAATAATGCACCAGACTAGTTACCCCAAAGAAACCATAGGAGGCAATTGAAAAGGCATTTCAGATCCTTCAGCACAGCTCCCAACAACTCCCACCTCCGTCACTCTTCAAACAGCTGTGGGCTATTAGAAAAGATCGTGAACTGATCCAAAGAGGGTCATTTCTTATCACAGAACTGTTAATGAAGACCTGATGTTGCTGGAGAAATACTTGTTACAAAGGAATGATGTTTCACTGCTGCTTGGTGGGTGACATAAACTACCAAGAGTTCTGTCTCTTATCTGCGTCACATTCAGAAGTTAATTTTATATCTTCTTGCAATCCCTTGAGACTAACAAACAAGAATCTTTGCACATAATGATTGGGTTTATGGAATCTTTAAAAATACAATTAGAGTAAAGCAGATAACCCCAAATTTATTCACCTTTTAAAAATAAAAGACTTGCATGAATAATTAAAAATACAAATATTCATTATCTCTGGGGAAAAAAAAAAGCAGCTTGAACAATTCTGGAATTATACTGTTAAATCACCAAATACTGCTAAATGAAATGAATGAATGGTGAATGTTTAAATTAATTCAAAGCATCCTTGAAAAACTCCTTTCACCAGCAGGCTAAAGTTCTGTGTTCAGGAGCATAGTAGGCACAAGGTCAAAAGTTAGTGAATTTTCAAATTTCACACAAGATCAGTGTGAATCCTGCAGGACTGAAAAAGTAAAAATATGGGACTTTAATTCTGTGCCGTTGTGAATGTTTAGTAGCAAAGCACTTTCTCTTTGGTTAGTGCCTTAAGATGCATCAAAAAAGCCATCTGGAAGTGGACATTGGTAATGACATCTGCTCCAAGACAGCAACAAAGGAAATAAAAGTGGAGTGAAAAGAAAACTGCTTGCCACAGGAAACATACAGTGCCAATTATTTATAAAACCAGAAAACCTCCCAAGCCAATACCAAACCTCATCATTCTACTCTATCAAAACAGCTGCTAGTGCTGTATCTTTATTTAGAAAAGAAACTAAAAGTCTCCAAGTGGTCTACAAGCTGGGATTCTCACCCTGAGGAATACCAGAGCATGATAAGCTGCACCCTACAGATAGATTTCAGGGCTACATTATGTGGTGCAGAATTATTTTTTTTAAAAAGGTAAAGCTTTGCTCTTTTCAGAAAACCAGCACACTGTGGGTTTATATGCCAGTCTCTGCATTGTCAGAGGAGGCTTAACAAGCTATTAAACAACCTAGACAGAGACCCAAAAGTTCATGAACCGATGTTTACTTACGTGAACTGGCATTTAAAAGAAAAATAGATGAACTAGAGTGTGTAGAGAAGCATCTTGGCACCACTTGCATTCTGGAAACCTGCATTTAAAATGAGTGGGTTACTGTAAAGCCTGGACTGCAACAACTGAGTCTCAGGGGCTGAAGTACAGTGGGACAGTTGAAAATTTCTGCGGAGCACAGTAAAATTTGTTAAAGGCTAAAATGCATCTTTTGCAATCCTATAAATACTTCCTTGCTATTATCATTAATATTTATATTGTCGTCTCACTGAAAGTGTTCACAATTTTGTTAGCTTGAAGAAATCAGAGAGCTGTGGGTTTTGAATGGTAAAAAAAAATAGCCTTTACAAAATCCTCTATTTCATGACACAGGACCTATTTTTGCTAGAACAAACAGAGCATGTCAAATGTTGTAAGTGGAAGAAGGTTTTGAGCTTTGTCTGGGACAAATTTTGCCAAGCAGGAATAGCTGGCTTTAGCATTTCATTTGTGCCAGTGTAGTTGGTATCTGATCCAATTTGGATGGAAAGTGTCTGTTCCAAATGTTCAGCAGATGGAAGGGTGGTGAGTAGTCACAAGAAACAGGTTATTTCTATTACAGTAAATTATTTGGAAAACCAGGTATTCCTCCACTGCCACTGACAGATATCATTATAGCACAGAGCGTCTGTAAATCAGGTAGATTACTGTCATCCCAAATGTAAGGTCTCTCACTGAGTAGTGCTTCTTTGCAAAAACCAGTTTCTTTCCAAATGCTCTGCTGATCACTCGCACTCAGGGCTATGGTTACACTGTAAGGAGTTTGCCTGGCGTGTTCTGCCATCCCTTCAGAGCAGGGTAAAGCTCGTTGATTTGAACTGGAGATTTTGCCACTATAGGGACTATACATTCAGGCCCTCTCTGTTTCACTGTTATCTTGGAAATTTCTTGTATGAAGGAAGTATTTCATAGTACTGTTGTTGCTCCTTTTACTATTAAAAATAAAAGGTACCAACAGGAAAGGAACAGAATCAGTATCTCTTTTCCACACAACCACTTGTAATTCTCTTGGCAACAGAGCTGCCAGACACTTTGACTCATGCAGTCAGAGCTAATATACCAGTGGAGAAATAAGAGATACTGAGAGAGCAGGAAGTGTTCCAGAAAAGCAGTCTGATCTTCACACAGCTTCTTTTCTCCTTTCTTCTACTTGGCATGCTGTATTTTGCAGCTCATTAGTTATCATATGTTCACTTTGCTCTCTGATTCTCATGATAAATACCTCTGGTAAAGAAGAGCACAGCTCAGAGAATCTGCCTCCCCATTTTGGGTACATTGAAGAAACTACTTTTAACCCCATCATGCTCAGTCCCTGATTGCAGTTGTGTCTTTGAAGTCCTCTTCTCGTATTCCATTTGTTATTGCTTATTAAAAAAAAAAAAAAAAAAAAAAAAAAAAAAAAAAAAAAAAAAAAAAAAAAAGAAATAGCAATAACATAATCAACTGAAGCTGGTAAGCATGACACTATTTCTTGGGTCTAGGCAGTATCCCTAGCATTGTTTTATACATCCAGTGACCAATGTAGCAAAGGTGATAAGGCTGGAATATTGATTTAATCCTGAACTTCTTCAGCAGCTGTTGAGTGCTCCGTTTCGTGGCTCTTCTGTTGGCCAATTGTATATAGAGGAAATTCTCAAAGTTCATTCAGAAACATCAGATCCAAGTTTCTGATTTCTTCTGAACAGGGAGAAGTTTTATAATTTTTGCATTTTCATTTTTATAATAATTGAATACTTTCTTATGTGGTATTTGAGTGGAGCTCTCTATTACCTTTGCACAATTCTCACATGGTGCTCTGTGTGGCAGCAGGGAAGATTTGTGCCCTAGAACATTCCAGACATGTAAAGCTTTCTGATAGTGAAAGCACTATTGCCACTGTGTTTCCATCCAAATAAAGCCAAGGAAGGCTATAAGCATAGCTTGGAGAGCAGCACTGAAGGTGCAGTGTGTCCTTACAAAGCTTTCTTCCTGCTTCTGTTTCCAGAAAATCATCACTGGATGACAGAAATATACTACAGGCATAGACTGTAACAAGAACATATTTTGAAGAGCAAAATGTGCACCTCTGGCTCTCTTACAGACAGCTCCTCATCTCACTAGCTTTGCTTATTCTTCAGGTCTAAGTAGGGAGTTTCTCAGTGTTTATATAAAGCTACAGTAGTGTCCAACATTATACTTCCATGGATTCAGTGTGTGTAGAGCAGCTGCAGAAGAACAAGTTTGAACCCTCCAAGATTTATACACCGATCTCAAGAAGGCACAGAAGATTGGGTTTTGATCTCCTGTGGGGCACCTTCTTTTTCTATGCGTGCGTGTTCATCTTAATATGTAGTCACAAATATATCTGTATTTAAACCAGCTCTTTAAATAGCAGGGGAATTGGATTGCAACCAGTTCCCACAGACTCAATAGAAATGGAAAATTAGGAACTGGGAATAAATCCAATGTATATGAATTACGCTTCTTCACTTCCACCGGTTTCCATTTACAAAGAGCCAGAGCTGATGATGCCACTCTGAAGATTGAAGAGTCTAGCACTCTAGTGAAACTAGCTTAGCTTCTGTCTCTATATAATTATTATTGCTAGTTCTTATAAAACTTTACAATAGTAATGCAATATGAATAATTAAAGAAAATAATAATTTCAATATTACAGTAATACTTGCTTTAGGAAAATGTACAGGAAAACTTGCAGTCCTCATTAAGTTGTCCAGAAACATTTTCCCTGTTGCTGTTGGTCAGTAGTTCTTATGTAACCTGAAGTGTAAGCATGAGGATTTATATTCCTGCCAAAATGCTTGAATATTATGATTCTTTACATTGCAATTTTAGATATCCATAGAAATAATTTGTCCCAAACCTTGTCCATCTCCTCATTTTCATGCTATCATATGGAAACAAGATCCATTGACCAATGCTGTTTTGCGGGAGAGCATTTCTCAAACATGAAATGGTTTGTAGTCTGCCAGAGAGCTGTTTCTGTTGCAAACACACAGCCTCAGGGGTAGCTTACAAGGTGGAGACAAGTGGGATACAGCCTTTGAACAGTTTCAGGAGCCCAGAGCACCTTGTGCATCAGCATTTGCCCCTCTCACACGCAGAAGGCTGTATTTCTTTTCAGAGCAGGCTGCAAAAGACATTGTACTTTCAAAGCTATCTGACCAAGAAAATTGTTCAAATGTACAAAACCCTTTTGAAACAACTTCTGTGATGGCAAAATATTAACTTAATCCTTTGATTATAAGTTGAGCTGGAAATACAGTTACCCAATTTGAATCTGAAATATCACATGTGTAAATGTCTAACAACTGCTTTTACCTGAGAACCTGTTGTCCATTTTCAAAGAGCCAAGAGCAATCAGAAATCTATTTTATCTCATTCTTTTTTAGAAAGTGTTCTGACATCATGATATTTTAAATAGACAATATATTATAATAATTAAAGGAAAGAAAACATACCTATTGTCTATCTGAGCAAAACATCTAAATCCTAGTGTTAATTATCTTTTAGTCATCCTTGTGATTCTCCAGATGCTAATGTTTCAACTTCAAAGTCTACCAGCAGCTATGATACTTTTATGATCCCCCAAGGCTCATACCTGGGTGTGAAGCTCAGTGTGTTAATGGGAACACCAGAGAAAGACTTCTGCATGGTCTGTCACCACTGAATCTGACTCTGTGTAAGTTCCCTATGACATGGCTCATTTTAATCTGAACCTAGAATGAAAATAATCTTTCATATGTTTTCTTAGCAACATACTTGGTTCTTGTGCAAATGCCAAATGTTTTAATGAGTTTCCTCATTTTTATGAGCCTTTTTACTTCTTATTCTGAAGCTTGTTGAGATAAACCTCACAACAATGTATTTTTGTAACTACGGATCCTATGAAGGATATTTTTCCATGATCTGATGGTGAAATATAATCTGTGAAATATAATCTGTCAGTACTCATCTGAAACATGCCCAATATCAGATCTCCACAGTGCTTTCCTATTTGTAGTTTGTCTGTTTACATTAACTAAACTAAAAAACATCATCAAAACCTCCAGGCATTGTATGGGTTTTTTAATAGCAGATAACTATTATAAAGGATTTGCCATTGTAGTCTGAAAGTCCTCCTAGACTTTCTTTTAGAATTTCCCTAGAATCACTCATATCTTCAGAAAAAAAGGTAAGCAGAATATACAGATGATCTCAAAATTGCCTTCAAGCCTTTATCCAAAATTTAGCTGCCTCTTTATTAAAGCTGCTATGGAGCCAGTTTTTTGGAAAAAAGACCAATATCTAACTTAAGTAGGATCATTAGAATGTATTTGTTCAACTTTTAACTTACCTGGAAACACTGTGAAATGTTTTACAAATAAGGGAATATAGTCTTAATGTATTTCCCACATATGTTATTAGCAAGTAAACACAGCACTTTATACAAGCAAAAGTTTTTTAATGCTCAGTCTTTACAGCATAAGCAGGAATTTACACTCATGTTTACAGAAGCCTGTAATAAGATCCCTAGCTGAGAAGATGATAGGTAGCTTCTAGCACAGATCAAAATAATTACCATGAAATGGCTTTGGAACAGCAGACAAGGGTTCAACAAGACAGTGTAGAGGCATGCTCCTGCTCTCCCTGTTGGTATGTGTGTTTGTGACCGGGCTAAGTCATTAGTTAGTTCAGAGGCGCTACCCAGCAACCCAAGGAGTCTCTGGGGAAAAGGTGGCATCAGAGAAAAAGGAGAGAAATCCCTATTCTCTTCTGCCACTGATATCACTGGAGCTGACTAGAAAACTAATGGTATTTCTAACAGTCTATTCCATGTGACAGAAAGACCTTTTTCCTTTGAGTTCCTGTTTCTATGAACTCCAGAGGAAAAAAGAGGACAATTAACAAAAAAAAAATGTCCTGTAGGAAGAAAAAGAAGAGTCTATCTAGGGATCCTGGAAGTAGGAAGAAATGCAATTCGAAAAAAGGAGAAATTAATTTCATTTAAGAAGACAAAACTGCAGGCAGGCAACAGCAACACAAAATGATTGCTGTAGAAAGAGTCTATCAAAGCTTTTATGGTAACCTTGGGAAACTGTCCATAACAGCAGGCTCCAAGATGGGCTTTTAAACCTTTTGAAGTTTTTTTAATCACTAGTCATAAGAGTTTCTCAGTATTTACATTGTGAAATTCTTCTTTATAGTTGTAGGAGAGGATTGGTCAGGAGTCAGGATACGTTAAACCAAGATGGGCAAATGCTTCTGAACTTAACCATGCCAGCAGCAGATTAAGAGCTCTCATACTGTGAAAGCAAACCTTCCTGCTCAGGAAAAAGAGATGGTATTTCAAGTTCCAAAGGCTGGTCAAATAAGGAATACAAACATGTTTTAGGCAAGTCTCTTTGTAAAACTTAAAACTTCTGTTCATGTCTCTGCCAATGCATCCTTTTCCAGGAATATGAAATTGAGATCTTCCAAATTTGGCTTTGCATGTTTTTAGCAGCTTTTTACAACTGGATCTGACATCCAAACTGATACCATAGCTCTGTTTTTCTTCACTGGGTTACTGCAGATTGCTGACAGATTGAAAAACAGCTTTATATGGAAAGAGTTTCAAAAAGCCTCCCAAACTGTTAGCAATTTATTTATTTTTCTCCTTACTGTGGAAATGTTTTGGCTCTGTATTGCAAGGTAGCATCTTTAACTGGCATCAGTCAGGCAGTTTCAGGCCATTTGGTTCTACAGGGAAGCTCTAGCAGCCCTTCCAGCACGCTCCAGAAAGGGACCCCCTGAACACACAAACATTCACATTCACATCTTCACAGAGTCCCTGTTGTTTTTTCAGCAGAATCAAGATTTAGACATTTCAAATCACCTGACAGGAGTCAGACAGAAAAGAAATATATAGTAGGGCAATATCTATGCAATCTATACCCATACCGTGTAATCAAAGGCAGTTGCATGAAATCCAGTTCTTGGTGAACCAGAGCCCATTCCTGCTCTGCCTGCAACGTAGCCCTTTTTATTTGCCTCTTTTCTGCTGGATTTGTTCCCGTGGCACCCAACAGAGCGCTGACCCTGAGCAAGGGTGAGAGCTGCAGAGGGGAGGAGCAGTTGGGTGGGAGAGTTCCCCCCGTCCAGGGAGCCCTATGAGTTGCTTAACTTGACAGCCATGTAGCTGATGGGTGCGCAGCTCCTGCCTTGGAGCCAACCCAGATTGAGAAGAAGGAATAGTTACTGTTTCAGATCCCTGTGTGCAAGATGCTGTGCAAACAAAACACTGCTTCTAACCCTAATGGCAAGTAGGCATCCTATATAAAAACAATGCAAGGGGACATAGCAGCACTTTCTAGACCTTTATATGAGAATGTGAGAGGTTTTATCCTCAGTTGTTCAAAAGGGAGATTTTGAAGGCAAAGGAATCAAAGAAACGAGCATATGCACATCATACAATCATAGAATCATTTAGGTTGGAAAAGACCCTTAAGATCATCCAGTCCAACCATAACTGCAGACTACTTGGCATGGCAGTGGCAGTAACAAGGACACTGCATCTGAGCTGAACTTCTTTGGGATGAAAGCTGCTTCTGCTGCTGTCATAGGACAGAAACTAGCTTTGGACAGCAACTAGCTTTGCCTGGTATCAGGAAAAGCAACTAGAATTTAAAAGGTAAACAAAGACAAAGTACATAACTGTGTAAACATCTTTACAAGGTCACAAGTCAGATCTGTGCAGACAGAAGATGCACAAATGTAACTTCCTGAACCCCTTTGAAACTGGAAATAATCATAAATAATTGTCTCCACACATACTTTTCCTTCTGTGTGACTTTCCAGTTAGCCAGAGTCGCTCCTTGGTATGCAGCAGTCAGCTATGCCACTGAATAAATGTCTTGCCAGATCTTCTTGGTTTCTCTGATGTGTCTCACTTCCCCTGCAAACTCTCACACTTGCTGCTGGGTGGCCCATGGCCTCTTCAGATCTGGAATGCATCACTGCATACTGGATTCTCTGGATTTAACACCAAAATTTAGCCACTAACATTCACAAAAGTGCCTGTGACCCATGTGCAGAAACTTAGAGAAATGAAAGTTCCTGAAGACAAGGAAATAACTAGTAGAGAAGGAGCTTGATCCTGCAGGGCACAAATGAGGATTATTGTGTACATTTTGATGAGGCAAATGTAATGAGCAAAATAAGAAGGCACGGACTAACTTATTCTTGCATGATTGCCCCTTCATACCTCCCTAATGATGCATGACCATGATTATCAGAGGCAGATGGAAGAACGTACAGCTAAGTGTTCATCTGCACAAAGAGGATCATGGTTCAACTCACGGTTTCCTAAATGTGCCCATTCACTGCCCCTGCCTTGAACTTTTTTTAACCTGCACACTACCAAATAGGCGGGTGGAGCTGAGATTAACTTCTGCCTAGGGCAGAGGGATCTATTTCATCCACATGTGACCTGAAGTGCAAATCATTAGGTCCCCTGAGACATATCACGCAAGGAGCTGCTGGCTCAGAGGAGACAGGGCGTGCCATCAGCCACTTTCCAGCCTCAGGAAACACTGGTTACACATCAGATTTGCAAGTAAAAAAGACCAGCGTAACTCTCATTCTTCAGATGAGCTGTACATATGCGCATGCACATACTGAAGTACTCAGCTGAGTAAGATACACTCCAGCATGTCCTTATTCATAAAAAATATTTTCAATTATTTCAAGTGCAGAATGATTCCAGATAATTTTAATTTTTAGATCTTTTACCGTCCAACATACAAGTTTAGATGTTTTTCATGACATAATTCCTATTAAAGTCATGCATGCTTTTGAAAGTTTGTTTCCATGTAGTTGTTCACATAAAAGGGCTTAAAAAGTTTTGGACAAAACTGCCCCTTTTCAGCAAGTTCTCAGCTTGCTCTGTTTGCTCAATAGCACTGAACGCTTGCCTTGGAAGATAGATACGAGAAAGGGAAAAATACTTCCATGCTGAAATACTGCAGTCATTGATGTAAAAACTTGGAAATTAAGCAGAGTGCCAGAAGGTAGGGATAGATTCTAAAGCTAAATGCTTTCCAGTACTTTCAAACATAAATATCTGTTAGATGAAAGCACAAGACAAGAAAAAGTAAAGACCATATGGTTTCAATGCTGTCCATGTGAAAACAATGCCACTCTTAAAAATAGTTAACTGATGATCTTTCTGAATTAGATCAGACATCTTCCTGCCACTGAGGGGAAGAAGACACGACAGTGCATGCTGCACAGTATGTGTTACAGAAAAAAAACCAATCCCTTCAGTGAGTCTTATATAAGTAAATAACTTATTTTACTGGTTCTAACAGCTATTTTTATCGGCATTTCTGTGTTTTATTGGTTGCTTGGGAAGAGAGAGAAATGAGATAAAAGAACTATAGAAATAGACATTTAATGGCCCAAAAAATGATTTCCCACAAGCTGTGTAAACTTTTAATACTTAAAACAAATGGATTTTAAAAGTTTTAAATAATAGTTTTTCAACAGAACATTTACAAGAAGCTTTCTGCTTTTGGCTCTTATGAAACCTAACAAAGAGTTCACAAATCTCTGCTGCCTATCTCTGAGTTTGACATGTTAAAAACACTGATTGAGCTCAGATTCCGTGCCTAATGCAAATATGCCCAAATGGAAACATCAGCTACATTACAGATAGAAAAGCACTGTACAAGGTTTCTGGTGCAGCCAGACAAGATTGCCCTAAATTAGGATTTTTCAAATTTTAGAAAGTGACGGTGACCCTCTTTTGGGTCACCGTCGTGACCAAAACATGATACCTCTGGATCAGCTGAGCTCCTGTGGAAGGAAGGAGGAAAACCTGTATCTGATTTTGAATGCTTTCTCTCAATCTCCTTCAACCTCGTAGTTGTGTGTAGGAACTGCTCAGCCTTCAGCAGTTACAGCACTGGTTTGTCTGGGGGTAGTGGAGTCACTTGCAACCCCTAGTTAGGGCCTGCTTTCACTCTTCTGCCTTGGAAAACTGGTCTGCTGCGAAATGACTCTGGTGTAGAATACTGTGTGACCATCTGCAAAGCCTTTTCTCATCACCTTGGGAATCAATCCACAGTATGAGAACCTCTGGCCTTGTCAAGTGTATTGATATGATCTCCCAGTGTTTTACACTATGTACAGGATTGTGTCAGACGTTTGTAGCTTGACTTTCCAAGCACAACCAGATGAAATCACTTGTAGATTTTTGATTCGCAGCTGGGGCCAGTGCAAGGGCTCAGACATACGCTGCTGCATGACTATGTGGTTTGGCAGAGACCCTGCTGCTGCCGTCACCCTTCTCAGCCCATGGTTCTCCAATGTCATTCACATAGCTTTTCCTGTAATGCTGAAGGGCAAATAAAACTGCATCCACCAAACATAAGCATTGAGGTTTTGCTTTGCAGTGTTCTCCACCAACTTTCTGGCTGCCTTCAGTCATTGTAAGAAAAATATGGAATTCCCAACATTTGGTGTTCAAAATGATTCCATAGCACTTTTTGGTGGGGAGAGGGGGAGGAAAAAAAAACCCCAAACAACCAAAGGAAAAAACACTGTAAAAGCCCAGAGGCATCAGCATAGTGTCTGGGCCAGATTTCTAGATTCAATTTTTCTTTGAGAAACTAGGTTTACATGTTATCTATGTTCATGCTATTTCAGTATCAACTGGTAACGCACATCCATTATTATAGCAGTGTGTGCAGCTATGTGCACTGCTGAGAGGATAGAAGTAAAGGGGGTGCAAATGCAACATAATTCTTAGTTATTTATTGTGTTAGGATTACATGGTAAGGCTATTAAGTGGGGAGGAATGTAAAAATTGTTATCTTTATTTCCATATGCAACTCAGTGTTTACCTTAGGCAGATATGGCTATTGTTATTTTTCATTTCTTATGGATTAGTCAATAATCTCCCAAAGGATGGTAAACCACAGCAAAATCAACTTAGTACTACAAACTGCGCTCTTCATGAGCTGAACATTTACTTTGGTGTTTCCTTATACAAGTCATTCTTTCGTAACAGGAAGTTCCATGTTAAAAAAGGAAAATGTTAACTGGAAAAATACAAGCTACTCTTTGTTTTGAGAAAGACCTTGAAGTCCTTGTAGAGTAGCAAAAGAATGTGCTTTCAGTTTCTTCCCATATCTGAATGTGGGAACTATAAATAGTGAGTAAACTAGCAATTTAAAAAAAAAATAAAAAAAAATGCAAGAATAGCACATGATCAGGAAATTAAAAGGGATTTTACATCTTGACACACTCAGTCCTGTCTAGGCGAGCTACCTTGATCATTGAGCAAAGATCAGAGCCAAGACACATACAAGAAAAAGCTAAATTGCTCTCATGATTACTGTAACACATATTTCTCTTTCTCTGAGTTATTTTTATTTATTCCCTGAACATAAACTCATTACTTTAAAATTTCTTTATGGAAAACTAATAGCAGTTTTTCATCAAGAGTCTGAGGTTTTCAACTCATAGTCTCTGTGGGTCTTTTATGCTGGAATTAATGGGAAAATGTCCCCTGATCAAAACATAGCTACAGCAAGAATGTCATAAGCCCGAACAACTCATGGGAGGTGAAAACATAAACCATATTTCCAGCCTCTATTGCTTTCTTAAACATAGCAGCTAGATGAGCTTAATCTGTTCTCAGACTGAGTGAAGCTGTGATGTGAAAACTGAAATGTTGGATACTTTTAGGAAGTAACCATTAACTTGGACTCTGAAAAAAAAAATATTCCATCTCTATGTATGCAATATGAAAGCATTACCCCTTGCATTTCTGGGGTTTGCCTGTATTTTGCTCTGAAATTAGCTCCTTCTTTTACCCTTATTTTGAAATGTTGTCCACTTCTTAATGTTGAATTTTTACAGTTCTGCTTTTTTTGTTCCTCTCCTACCCATTTAGATTTAAAACTAAAACATTATACTTCAGGCATCTAAACCCAAAGCCTTTACTAAAGTTCATGAGGATTTAAATAATGCTAAGGACCTTCTCTTTGTTTTAACTTTCTCTTGTCCTCTAAAGTGCATGCCTTTTCCACCATGCTGATTACCTTTGAATTTCTAAAGGGCCTGTCACAAAGGGAGCTCTGAGTCGAAGGAAAGCAGCCACCTCCTTTTTACAGGGTGCTATCCGAATGAAGAAGAGACTTTGAAAGATGATCATTGCAGAAGTTTGCCCTGACAGCTCTTCACGAAAGGAATTGATACCCTTGGCCTCGTATAGAAAAGATGGTGCAAATACTGCCATTAAAAATGTTAATCCTTCCTAGCAGCTGAATTTATATAGGGAAACAGCCCATGTGGTAGCAGGATCTCTTACAGAGCTTAGTCTTAGGTGAGGAATGCTGATAGGGAATTTCATTCTGCTCTGCACTGACTCTGCAGTGGAAGATCATGGTATAATTTCTTGGTTAAGGAGAAGCAAGGAAAATTCTAGTGTGTGAAAAACCTCACTTGTATAGAATCATAGAATTGTTTAGATAGGAAAAGGCTTTTCAGATCATCCAGTCCAACCTTTAACCTAGCACTGCCAAGTCCACCACTAAACAATGTCCTTAAGCACCACATCTACACGTCTTTTAAATACTTCCAGGAATGGTGACTCAACCACTTCTATGGGCAGCTTGTTGCAATGACTGACAACCATTTTGGTGAAGAATTTTTTCCTGATATCCCATCTAAACCTTCCCTGGCACAACTTGAGGCCATTTCCTCTTGTCCTATCACTTATTACTTGGGAGAAGAGACCAACACCCACCTTCTGACCAACACTACAACCTCCTTTCAGGCAGTTGTAGAAAAATACAGTGTAGTGCAAAATCAGTTGGATTTGGGTACATGCATTTATCTGACTCCTTTGAAAACTCCATCTTAAACTCATGGAGTGATCAGCAATGTAAGAATATATCAAAGAAATTAAACAGAGTAGAGATGAATCCAACAAATTGAAACACTGAGAGTAAGAATCAGACTCTCCTTTGGAGGACAGTTGTTCTGTGCTGACTAGTAAGTCACAGCCCACGTGGTTCATTCCTGTTTAACCAGAACTTCTTACTGATAAGGCCTTGATCACATTTTTGGGTATTTATAGGCAACAAACAAAACACCTGAATAGGGATTGCATTAAATTAAGACACTGGGTAAATGCTATAAGATATCGGTCAATTATCAACTTTATTTTCACTCTAATGGAGCAGAGGAAAAACTACACTATTCTAATAACAGCTATTTGCTCAGCGGGTTTACTTAATGGAATGATAAGAATTAAGAGAGAAAGTCCTGCTGCCTTAGCACAGCAAGAAATAATTCCCATGGCTTCAAAAAGGATCTGAAAGAATATAACTGCTAAATATGGCAATTTACTCAAGTAAAAGTTCCTAGAAAATCCATATATTATCAGCTGAAAGCACTGAAGGCATAATTACCAATTAAGAACACATATAGTCAGGCACTTATAAGCTAACTTCAAGGAGAGCACTTGTAGCATGACACAAAAATAAAAACTATGATGTTCTCTTTCTCATCATCATAATGGCTACTTACCAGTACACACAGTTCTCTTTTAATTTCATGAAACCAACAGCTAAAAATAGTTGTATATATAAACGGTAGGTCAGTACTTGTGAATATAATTACACAAGTATAAACTTATAAATATCATAGTATTTATATTTAAACTCATAAGGAATCCAGTGCTGTCTGTATTTCTGATGTCTTGTTGAAGCAGCTTAGATTTGGAATCATCCTTTAATTTTGCACTGATTCTGCATGGAAAACAACAGGAGTAACTTAATGAGATTTTTGGTTGCTCATGTTCCTTGTTCCCTCAGTGACCCCTCTCCACAATGAACAATGTGATACTTTTCCCATAGATTTTAAATAAAATTTATGATTCGCTAGTACAAGAGTTTTGTAATGTACATACCTGTCAGCCTACAGGATAATTTTGGAGTGTATTTTTATAGCTTTCTTTAACTCCCTGTGGGAATGAGACTTCATTCCAGCAAACAACATTGTGTCCATGATTTCTGTGCACTTTCACTGAAAATTAATCACACTAGATATGAGGCTGCATTCTGGTTTATCACAGGAAGGACTGTGCCCCAGAAAGAAATAAACTGTAAAATATTCAAAATATTCGCATTGTTGATGCAACTCACAGGGACACACTAGAGTGTCTAGGGCAAATTATGTTAATTTTGAAGCCAAGTGTATTTGAACTAGAGAGACCTGAATGTCAAAGAAGATGCCAACAGTGGAGGTCCACAGCTCAAACATGCACCCACAAGCACAACTCATCTAAATCACAAGCCAGTGCCATGTGGGAGCTTAGCTGTTGGCTCCGTTCATGGCACGACAGAGATGATTTCACCAGAGCACCTTGGTGGCTCCTGTTACAGACAGGCACAAGGACCAGAACTGTCATTACTCAGTCAAAAGAGCACTCCTCAGGAACTGCAGAGAAGCTGAATTCTTACATTAAAAAATGGATGTCAATGGCCAATTATGTATATGAACCCAAGAATTTAATTTCATTGTTTGCCTGCAAAACCCAAGACTTCCTAAGACTTTCCCTGCAATCATTACAGTGAACACAAATGTAACTAATATGTTAGTGTAGGCAGAAAGCACTCTGCAGTGTATCAGGAAAAAATCCCATAGAAACACATCAGCAGCTGTTCTAGAAAACGAAACAAGCTTCTAAATTAAATGCAGCTTCGCTTTGATGCTGGTGAATAAAGCGCTTTTGGTGCCCTTGAGATGCCTTTCTCTAAACAGAGGTTCCCATTGTGGCATTCCTGGACAGAGCGGTAACAACATGGTTTTACTTTCTGTTTGATAAAGTTGCATGCTTTAAGTCTGACAACATTTATGATACCTTGCTGCCTATCAACACTTTGAACAAAGCTCCTTTTTTTTTTTTTTTCCACTAGAAAATAGTGCTGATACATTATTAATTCAGGAATAAAATTGCAGGTTATCAAATGGTATTTTGGAAGATGCTTTCAAATTTTATGATCCAAAATTGAGATTTCATAACAGTTAATAATCTAGTTAAACATTAAACATCATTTGCACAGTGCTACTATTGTGCAGTCAGTCACAATGCAGTCTACATAATATCTAAATGAAAATTCTGTTATTTCTGCTAGGTGTATCTCATTGTTATTCTTACTACTCCCCCCTAATTTGTGGACCAAGAATCCAGCAGTTTTACATAACGAACATCAGCTAACAACATAAGTTTTTCTATGCAGTAGTGTGTAAGAATGACTGTCAGGGACTATAATAATGGGATCATCATCTGTTGAATAGTCCACTCAAAACATTTCTCAAATTATTAATAGACTTTAACTGAGCCCTCTTATGGCAAATTTTTAGTGGTGTCAAAGTTGTTATCCTTACCTGATAAAAACCATCACATATAAAACACTGACTTCAGTGAGACTTTGTAAAAAGAACAGGAGAAAAACTTGAAAAGGTATTTAGGAACCTGATTTTACATATCTGTTTCTTAAATCCTGGCTTTTTCATGACCTACATGAACGCAACTTTTCTGAACATGAGAGTTTCTTAGATTTGGGTTAACTAATGTGATGGATTAGCTAAATCACACTCTGGAAATGTCTCTCTCATCTATTAGCTATGCAGAGAGCCTGAGGCAACCCAAATTCTAATTTAAGCACTTCCTGTAAAAGCCAGATCATAGAATCATAGAATCATAGAATCATAGAATCATAGAATGGTTTGGGTGTGAAGGGACCTTAAAGAAGCACAGCCAGATGAAAGATTATTTTGATGTAACTGTGCTGCTGCTTCTTGACAACAGGCAGCAGGAGGCAACTGCCTCCCCTCTCAACTTCACAGCCTTCATCCCTACAGCAAAGAAAAAGAAACCTTGGCAAGATCTCCACTGACCCCAGTGCAACCAGCAGGCAGTTTAATGGCAGCATCCAATAAGATCCACTTTTCCTTTCAGTAGCAAATACAACTTTTGTAATACCTCAAAGACCACAGCAGAGAAAAAGAAATGCAGCCGATTGAAATTAGTGACAGTACTGACTGGTGGCTTCACCAAGTCACCATTTCATTGACCTCTACAGCCCAGTTTTCCTGTTAGCTGAGGTATCTCTGTACCACAGTGAATTGCTTGGTGTAGATATAACATCTCACCTCAGACCCCCACCTTGAACAAACCCCAGCACTTACCCAGCTGTTGCCGTGGCTCCAGGAAACAGCAGGGAGCCAAGGCTCTGATGCACACCAGTTGTGGCAAAAACTCTCTGTCCCTTTGTTTGAATTTTTAGTGTCCCACTGGAACATGCTCCCAGATTAACACATTTCAGTACCTCCACATCCCTGAACAGAAGCTACAGTGGTTAGTCAGCCTCGAGGGAAGTCAGTGTTGCCCTCTGACGTTGTGTCACTCAGTGGACTGAGTGATAGCCGCTCAATTCTCTGCAGATGTAGGTGTTACATACTATCATATATTGCAGATTTTGTTGCACACTGTTTTTTAATAGAAAGTGCTGAAAACATAGAAACCAGGTCACTTGAATTCGCAGCATGTCTTGTCTTCTCTGAAAGCACTTACCTTGTTAAATTAATGGTCTACCAGTGGTGGTTAAATGAAGCCTTCATTATGTTATCTATCACCTCTACAGACTGCTTCAAATAAACACAACAGCCCATCCTTCTCCTGAAATTTGCTGTCTATATTTTTGTTCTTGGCAAAATTGGACACTTCTTCTATTATCTATTAAGCAAAGTTCCAGATGTGTTTGCTGACACTTAAAAACTCATAAGTAGAAAATGTTTTGCTCATAATAATGTTTACATGATTAGATACATTTTTAATTAAAAGTAGCAGAAGACATTAGATCATAGAAATGAAATAACCGCCTCATTGACTGATTTATTGGGAAGATTTAACAAGAACATTTCACTCCAAAATGGTGATAGCACCAGTTTCCTGGTTAACGAATGTTTTCAGAGATATTTAGTCCACAAATATTTCAGAGCTATCTGAAGCATAGTACCAAGTTGTTATGGAGGAGCTATATAGAAATAATCAGAAATACCAGATTTGAATTACAAATGCACCATTTCCCCCCTTTGAGTCTAGGTTGGGAAAGTTAAAAAAGGGTTCATTTTATTAAACGTTAAACATAAATTGGAGAATGCAAAGATTGAACAAATGAAATAATTTTGAAACAATGGTGTTATAAATAAGCATAATAAATAGAGAAAATAGAGTAACATCCTTAAGAGATTACATATAATTTAAAGTTAGCTGCAGCTCCCATGTCATAATTTTTAAGGTAAAGACATATTTGAAGTGATAAGTTACCAAATTCCAAGAAGAAAACTTTTCAGTAAATATCAATAATAAACTACTGCTTCACGACTGATTTTCACATGAGTTTTCTGCAGGTATGTTATTCAGGCAAATTATTTCAGTAGCAAAACATATTATGCAGAATCAAATTTCTGTCATGATCAAAAGTCTCATTAATATATAAATGAATGCATTACTTCAGTTGATGAGTTTTATTTGTAAAGGCGTTGTCTTTGTGAAATAGTTCCTGCCAAATGAAGAAATAGCTACTTTAACCTCATGAATCCCCAGGTGCCGTGTAACTTCATTAGATTTATCTCAGTTTATTGTGTTTAACCTGCCCCACACATCATCATCTAATTCTGATCATTGGTATTAAAAAAAAAAAGTGGAAAATAGTGAAATCTGATTTTGAATCACAAACAGCTGAAACTGGCATGAATTCTAAGGTGTTTTATCACATTTCTCAGCAGACCCTATAAAGCCATGATGACCTTAATGCCAGATTGTTCTATAACCGGCAGGAACATTGTACAGTCGGTGAATGAAATCACTTGGGCGTTACTCATGCTTGTATTATCAGGGCTGTTATTTCTTTGCAAGTATGCATTACTGCAGTGATTCAAAAATAAAACCAACTTCACAGCCTTCTTTTCATTTAAAAGAGATTAAATAACTATCTGTATGAGGAATATATCCTATCTCCATAGCTATTTGTGCATACAAAACCAATTTAAAAGCAATAGAGCTAACTGGCAGTGGTACGATATAATAGCTCCTCATTTTATAATACTACCCAGAAGTTTTTCTCAAGCAGACTAAATATTCTTAAATGATTGTCAAGTATTTGAGTTTATCTGAACTATGAGAAATTTTGATCCAATATCCGCAGTAGAGACTGCAGAGAAGAAGAAAGTTTGCAGTGCATGACAGCTCTATCCTGAGCCAACTCTTTTGACATTTCTGCAGTTCCAGTGTGGACCTGACAAATTGATACCCGAGGCAGGTTGTAACTTTGAAGTTAAATGTGCAATTATTCCAGTTGAATGTAAAATGTTTTCATAATGTGAAGTGCCTGTGAGGCAGCAATTCATTTACAAGGCTACAAGACAGAAGGTTTTACATCAGTCATTCAAATGGCATTTTAATCTTTTCCCATCCTGAACAGAAATACTTGCAGGACCTCTTGGAAATCAGTAATATGGCCATCCTGAAATGCTTTCCTTTTTTATAATTAGAAAATCTGATTCTGCTACATGATTAGGAATCCCCCAGTGACAATTTTCCCAGTGCTCATGAAGAGAACAAATCTCTGTATTAGAGGGTGTGCAGGATAAATAAAATGAATGTCATTTGTAGGAAGAGCACTACATGTGAATGATGTGTGAAACCAACAGAGCCGGACTCCTGCGCATGGAACCCTGACTATTCTATGCTGCGTGTAATGTTAAATTTACACAGTTACAGACAACAACAAAAGAGCCCAACAAACACAGACATCTCTCAACAAATAGAGCAGCTCCCAAAAGAAAGCTTATGATTGAGGTTGGGATTTTGTAGCAGAAATTTTGGCGTGAAGGTGACGCTGATCACCTGTTATTTTTATAACTCAGTGCCTGTATGTTTGTATACACACTGCATATAATTATATATCAATATATGAAACCATGAGCAGAGAGATAATCCACCCATCCATTAGAGTCACACATACAGTAAGCAAACCTAACCAAAGAACTCTGTCATTCTTTTCAGAATTTTCATTTTAAAGAACAGTCTGAAATCTTTTCCTCAAAGAAAAGGGATGGAGACAGATTCTGCTAAGAGAGGTCGTTTGCTTCATTGGGAGCCCGGACTACCTTATCCTCCATCACTACTTTCATGGCAGCATATCTAAATGGATATTTCTGATTGTTTTGGGTTTGCTAAATTTAGGCATTCAGTAAAAATGAATTTGTTGTGCCGTTCTGCATATACTGAGACTCTTTTGCAAAATAATCCTTTACACCTATTTTTCTTTGCAAAGTATGATATATAGTTCTGATCCATTGAAATGAGAGGGAAATTCCCAATAAATACAGAATTTCACCAATAGTTCTAAAACAGTGTGAAAGATATCAGGGAAGAACAGTATTCAGATGTAAAGGAATAAATAATAATGAAGTAATAGCTTTTCTATCTCCTACTGTCAGCAACAGTGTAGTTTTGCAAGTAAATTTTGGAGTCATACATTTGAATTCAAGTTCCCTGAGAGCCTTGCATATAAATTCTCACCTGCGTGAGCGTGGGGCTTATGAATGACACTAGCACCTATTTTATTAACTAGCTGTTTTATTTATTACCTTGCTGTTCCAATTTTGAAGTGACAAGGAACAGCAACCCATGAAATTCAATTCTTAGTTCACAAACTTCATATGTATCACAACTCTGTGGCCACAGATTTGTTCTTCAGTTGAGCAATGCTTAGTACTGCCTGTAAACTTCCCGTGAGACTCCTGGCTGCTGGCACCAGAGCCCTTCCCCAGGCTGCCTGGCAAGAAACGAGGGGACAGGGAAACCTCCACATCAGCAACCGTGTTCAGCAGTAATGCCAGATGTGAAGCTCTCATTAACACTGAGTGAGATCCTGGCCCTGAGGAAATCAATGACCCCAAACAGATACATCCCCCTGAGATATGTTTATAATGCAAGTATGCTACTAACCATGTTAGCATTAGTGTGCATCTAGGGAACAGAAAGCCTATACTTATCAAGACAGTATAGACAAAGTAGAGACAGTATACTATAGCAAGGCAGCAAGCCGCATCTTAAAATATATTTGAATCAATTGCTAATATGAATTAATATAAGTCATTTCATATTCTATTGCCCGTTATGTTAAGGCACTGCCCTGAAAATGGTTGGTTGGATATAGTAAATCAGAGTGGCCCTAAATTTCTACTTTAAGTAAATATGTCATGACTAATCCCATAGAATAATCTTCGGGCAATCTCTCTTTTTGCATTTAGAGTTATTTTTGGAGTTATTTTTTCCCTTTCATATTTATGAAGCAGAAGAAAGTAATACTGAAGCAGATGGTCATGGCAGAACACTCATTTCAAACAGGAGAGTGTGAATCAGCCTGTATGAAATGCAGACAGGATAGGTTAGGAAAGAACAGTGACCCTCTGATCAGGAATTCAAAACTCACGTGAAAGGGAAGCCTGTGAATACTTGTGGATATTTTGGACAAAGTAGGAACAGGTGAGGTTGCCACTGGGAGCCTGAGTAGGCAGCACTACCTGGAGGGAAGGAAAAAACCCATTTTTCTGGTGCTGGAGAGAGGCTGTGGTGTTGCCCCTGGCCCACTTCTGATATTCCTCACAAGGAAGCGCACACATAAATCATGTCATTTTGTAAGAACAAGTATTTCAGCACCTGAAATGTTGAATGCAATAAATATTTTATTAAAATTCACAAATCCATATTTTTTCCTTTCAGAAGTAATATATAAAGGCAGATAAGGGCTGCAACTTGAGGAAGAGTCTAGAATGAATCAGCAAGAGTTCCTTACATCCCAAAAGTGTTTCTGTATGTGTGGCAAGCCAGAAAAATGCAGAATTAATGACTACAGAGTCACAGTTCCTGTATCATTCCTTCTGTAAAGATCTTATAATGAAGTCTGGATCTTGAGACATGCAAGATTTTTTTTTTTTCTGTGCTTACACATTTGTTATATTTTCAGGTTTCTGCATACTACTGTATCACTTTTATATTGGCCAGTCAGTTCAGACACTCTGGGGACAATACTTTAAAATGAAGCAGTTAAAACTTATTAGAAAGTAGACTTACAAAAGCAAGCCTCTATGTTCAACTTTGTGCATATATTCATGGAGTTTAAAGCAGAAAGGACCATCAGATACTGCTGTCGCATGACCTGCTAAACACCTGTTAACCCAATGTTTTGGGAATTACTAATATGCCACTTGCATTTAATTAGAGCCTATCCTACTGAAGATCATCGCTTCTTTATTTGAAGGAAATGTAGGACTATAACTACATGACCTCCAAAAGCTACTCATTCTAGCTGTTCATCTGATAACATCTAATGTTCATCTAAGGTTCATCTAGCATGCCTCATTTACATTTGTCTGCCTTCAGCTTCCAGGCACTGGTTCTTGTTATGAAGTTTTCCACTAGGTTAAAGAATCTGCAATACGTATTTCTTCTTTTTATGCGGTGGCTATTTGTGCATGGTAGTCAAATCACCTCTTTCCAGCCAACAGACTGAATTCTTTGCCTCTCTCTTTTGAAAACTTTTTTTTTCTTTTTTACGTGCACTTGTGTGGCTTTTTTGCATTTTCAATGCCCTTTTAAAACGTGGATACTGGAGTAGAATGAGTTGTTTTTGTATCATCCTTGTCAATGAGGGATTCAGAGTTAAAATTGTTTCTCTCTCATTTTCACCCTATATGTATGTATTTAGTGACAGCATAAGAGTTTGTTTAGTCACAGCATAAGGGTTTGTCTAGTTGTCCTCTTTGACCCTAATTATTCTTGAAAGTCACTGCTTTCCAAGATATAGTCCCTTATGCTGGGCATGTGGTTTGCATTCATTGTCCCTAGACGTATTTTGCATTTAGCTGTATCTGAATGCACTTTGTGTCAACTAGCCCAGGCTGTCTTTGTTGAGATTCAGCACTTTGCCCATCTTTGGGTCATCTGTAAATTTTATTTGCCATGGGTTTATGTGTACTTTCCAGTTTGCTGTGAATATTCAGTACCGGTAGGAACGGTTGGAAATCCTTGTAAACTCTGTGTAAAAACTCCTGCTTAAGTCCCAACTGAAAAGTTAATGCTACACCGTATCAATAAATCATGTATTAGACGGTTTTATTAGACAAATCTAAACAAATAGCTGTCAGTAGGAACAGTATGCCAAATGTCTGTCTGAAGCTTATTACATTTATGTAGTTACTTTTACCAACCACATTTTAAAGTTTTTCAAGGACTGAAATCAGACTCTTGATGAAATGGGACAATATGGAAAATTTCCAGTAGGCTGAAGAGGGCTCCTTTTTAGCTTTGAGCCTCTGCCTATGAATATTGTGATGTTCCTTACTGCTCCTGGCTATGTGATTTCAACATTTCCTTCTTAAAGGTGCTATGTAATTAGTGGGTCACTCTAACTGAAAAGATTCCCTGTGTAAATGATGAGGAAAAGCCATCTGCAAAGGTTAGCTATCAGATCAGAGAAGGCAGGAGAGAAAAGAAGGAACTGAGCATCCTTCAGTAGGAGACAGCATGACTGACTTGCATGTTTGCTAACACTTACTGAGTTTAATCAGCATCTGTAAATGTCTATTTGAGTGGATTTAAACAATAAGCCTTGGTTAAATATAATAAGCAAAAGGAAAAATAATGGGAAGCCCAATAGGGGTCTGCAAACTCAAGTTTGCAATTTCCCTCACTCAAGTCCCCTCTTGATTATCTACAGTGTCTGACACCCTTTCGGTGAAAGCAAAGCCTGAAGGACACAGTCTATGACCAAGTGCAGACCTATATAAGGACTGTGTCTGGGTTCCTTTTCTGTGGAGCTTCATCTTGATTAATTTATCAGTTTATTCCTCTGGTGATGCTGGCTGAGCAATTTTTGTAACTCAGTGTCTGCAAGCCATGTAGGACACATACAACCCACATGCTGCAGTCCCTTCCCTGCAGCAGTATCTCTTGTGTAGCCCAGTATGTGCTTGAGGTGCTTCTCAACAAGGATGAAGCTGCATGAGGAGGAGGAGAGGGAGGGTCACTGGATTCTGACTGGCCACCACTGCTGAAAGACAGTAGTCTCAGTTTCCCCCTCCAAATCCTTTTCCTGCACAATCCCATCTGCTTACCTTCATTATTTACATGGTGCCAGCTACGATATTCTTCTGAACAGCCATGAGATGCAGCAGTTCACTAATCCAGCACAAACTAAACTTGCAAAAAACCAAAGCAGACAGTTTTCTGCTGTAGTGTTGGAAGTGGCTTGTAGAAGGAAGTTGGGAGTGCCAGGGGCTGTGCAGAGCTGAGAGGCAGGAGCGAAGGTGGAGGAGGAGAGCGGCAGGGTAGGAAGAGCAAGAATGGGACCTCCCTCCATGACCACTGGGTATGAGAGGTGCCCCATGCTCTCAGGCTGCACTCCTGAGTCCTCCAGAGCCAGAAGGAGCAATGCAGCTCGCCTGCCAGTGACCTCAGAGATGTGTGCAGCTAAACACCTGCTTAGAAAAACCTCTTTCCCAGAGGTGGTTTAGGCTGGCCTGTTTGAAAATGTTTGTGTCTAAGATTTCCCTTATCTATAGAAGGGCTCTATCTACCTGTGTCCTAGTACAGAACAGAAGGATTTGTCAAGCTCTACCTTTCCTGAATCATTGTTACTAGGTTTTACTGCCTGCTTTGAGTAATGTTGTGAGAGCTCCTAAGATTTTTTTTGTTTCTGCCACTTTTAACATTTTACACTTGCTAGTTTTCTAGCATCTTGTGTCATTTTCATACTCCATAAATCTTTTTTAAAATTGCCTCTTTTTTAATATATTTTTAATTCTCACAGTAAAACAAATGCTTTCTTTTCTTTTTCTTGAAATAAATATTTCTGCTTTCTCTCCTTTTCCTTAGATGTAAGACATTAAATACACATGTGTGCATAGATCTCTATGTACCTTGGCTCAGGATATGCAGGAAACACAACATGATCATTTGCTCACACATTCTTCTGAAAATTTCAGTTCTAGCCGCATATAGTAAAAAAGTGACATTAAAATATCTTTTAAAATAAATAGTTAAACCTCATAAACATTCACATTTGAGTGAAGATATAATAACTTCCTAAGCTGATAAAATAATAAAACCTTTTAAAGCCAATATTTATTTAACAGAGAACAAGCGGTATTGCGTATTATATAATCCACAATAGCTAAATCAATCAGTGTAGGGTTTTCACTCTGTACTGAAACCATGTTCGCAGTGTACAAATAAGGTAAATCCAAATAGCTGTATATCAAGTCAATCAGTATTACTCTTTTTAACTAGGAATTTCCCAAGGTTATTCTCTATATTAAAGTTCCAACCTTTGGACTTTCAATTTAAGAAGGAGATGAAGGGGCATTCATTGTGAGATTAGACAGGGAATGATTTTATAAGTGGACATAAAATCCATGCCTCGTAATTTGAAAGGTTTCACTGTGTGATTTACTAAGCTTTTCGTGGACTTTTATTTTGATTTAGGCTTTTTGTTGCTTTAATTTGCAAAATTCCTTATTCTGACAATTACTAACATCATGTGGGTGGAGAACAAGACCCTGTTTCTCCAATTCCCACAGAAAAACTACAGGAATTAAAAGACATCCATGCAGGGAAACCAATGTCCTATCTCCTGGGATTCTTTTAAACTGACACCCACTTAAATTTTCTTTAGGCTGCCTGAGAGCAAATAAACATGAAAACCTCTGGTTTTTCCTTTTATTC
The DNA here is from genome assembly GCA_013400195.1 of Aramus guarauna. Lineage (NCBI taxonomy): Eukaryota > Metazoa > Chordata > Aves > Gruiformes > Aramidae > Aramus > Aramus guarauna. Next base: position 912,137 of record VXBL01002380.1, on the reverse strand, counting down.
TCTGCAAATAAAAGAGCGTCCGTAGATACTTGGGTTGAAACACTGACTATTCATTCCGTAATAGCTCTTTTATAGCCCACTGTGGATGATAATGATGTAATTACAGTCCTTTTAAGGCTACATTGTCTACATGATAAACTAGCAATTACCTGATTAGAAAAATTTTGGAGACCAATATTAAGTATATAATAGACCACAAGTCTGGTCAGCCGTGCAATTATGAACCAGAGCTCATGCTGTTCGTAATCAAAATTTATCTAAAAGCAGTGCTTTGTGCATGTGCAAAACATAAGTTTAAAACCTGGTTGTCTCCATTTCCTTTAATAATATTAAACAGTAACAGATGTTAGTTTGGGTTGGAAATTGTTTTCTTATTTTGTCCATTTATTTTTAAGTTCATTCTAGTTTTACACTAATATAAATCTGTCTTACTAGTTGGTGCCATTGTGAAATGCCACTTTTGAACCAGCTCATTTGGAGGGATAGAAATGTATCCAGAGTTTGTAGATGACTTATTGCTGTGTGAGGTCTGAGTAATCTTTCGCGAAGGTGGTTTTTGAACAGAGTACAAAGAATGCCATTAACATGTTGATCTTTTTTCCATGTTATACAGGTTTTCATGTTATACAATCTAAATCTACAAAAATATCAATTTCACTGTAGTAAGAACATTCCTTTTAAGAGAGAGATCATTTAGTGTTGATAATGCTGAAACCGGTGAGGATGGCAGATGTGGTGAATAATAATTAAAGAGGCACAAATGAGCAGGAAGTTTCATATGCTTGATTGAAAAACATCCAGTAGGTTGGACACACTTTAAGCAATTCTGCTCTGCCTTTCCCATGACAAGAGGTGATAGACAGGTGAGGGGAGACTGAAGAACTGGATAGACCCTGGCTCAGTGCCTTAAACACATGAACCTCCTCCATCATATACAAAATTTTGAGATAGAAGTAACTGGAGGTAATTTCTGTAAAACTGAAGAGGTTTCAAATCACTTAGAACAAAGCTGGAAGAAGTATTACAATTAAAAAAAAAAAAAAAAAAAAAGCCAGTAAGTTTCACTCAAATTTCCTGAAAAACAAACTCACAGGAGAAGCACAGAAAGAATTTGAATCACCTTTCAGGTCCAGTGGGAGCTTAACTGTGTCTACATTCTTCAGTCTCACTTCAGTCAAGGATTTGTTGGATGTGCAGTCACAAGCATCATGTGATTGTAACCCACAGTAAAGCCTTCAGGACAGCAAAGGTGGAAAGTTGGAAGTTGGAAATAAAATCAGAGCCTCTTAGTGTGGGGAAGAATTTAGGTAAAGCATTATAAGTATCATTTAGGGGGAAAATAATCAACTGGGCTGTAATAACAGGGAACTGAAGGAAGAAGTGACGCAAAATTGGAACAAAAGTGTATGTGTTAAAGGAAACCGGAAAGCAAGGCCATACCCACAGAAAGTGGGGTAATTCAAGTGTAGAATACTTTGGTTTAGGGTCTGATATCTGGCGTGAAACCTAAAGTAACAGGAGGCTTGTCCGGAGAGTCTGGCAGGGGAATAACTGTGTGGCCTAGAGACTGGCATGCCCTGAAGAGGGTGCAGGGTCTTGGGGAACATCTCCACCCCGGCAAAAGCAAGGCAGCTGTGCTTTGGTTCAGACTCTGTACCTGTGGTCTCCTCGTGATGACGGAGCTGATGGTGCTGGAAGTGATAGGGAAAAGGTGGCTGGGCGTGGGCAGCAGCGGCACCACAGCTGCTTGCCAAGCAAGTCTCTAATATAGCTGTGGTGGAATCACCCAAATTTTATTGTTGGAAAAATTTCTGTGCAAGCACACATTACTGGAACAGAGATCATCTCTGTCTTTTTTTTTTTCCTTTTAAATTAGAAGAGTAAGCAACATCTGTGGGAAGAGTAATCATCCAATGCTTACAAATCATAGATCTGCTATCGTATAAGCTTATCATATAAGCTGATCTTAGACACTGTGCCAGTGTTAACAGCTCATTTTTGTGAAGTCTCAGGTCACTGAGTATTACACACAAGTGATCACAGTATCCACAAGGCAGTGTGTAAAGATTTGGAAGGGAAGTAACTTTAATTCCAACTTCCTTTTCTGCACCTGAATGATAATAATAACAACAGCCATAATAAGTGTATAATCCAAATTAGTTTTTAAAAAAACCTGTCACAGGCGTTTTAGTGATGCGCTTATGAGAAACTGACGTTTACACATACATTTTTGTAAACCAAAATCATACTAGTTTCAATGTCAATGAAAATAATGTAATACTATATCTTGGGATTTGTCTGTGTCCTGGGAAGTGCCCCTAGAAGTGTTCTGCAGTAAAAAAATTTCTGACCTGGATCTCAAGCTGCATTTGACAGCAGTATTTCCCATTTGTGATAGAAACAGTCTACTCTCCTTCCATACACATTTGTGAGTTCATGAACTATCAGAGGAAGTTTTCATATTGTGAACATCTGTTTTTTCCCCATTCAGCTGCACAGCTACAGCTGGGAAAGACATGAACTGAGCTGTTAGTCATTTCTGAAATAAAAATAGATATAGTCAATTACTTTAGAGTTTGGCCATGAGCCTGAGACCATCATTTAAGGCTTTCTAATCCACTACATTGCATTAAATTAACTTACTTAATTACAGGTTTCTTATTTAAGAAAGCATTTGAAAAGAATACAAGAAAAAGCACAATCGTTTCTGATAAATTAAAATGCCTTTTTAATGGGCTGTCTTCCAAAGGTATATAGTTTTTGTAGTACTACTCTTCAATCGTTGACTAGCCAACACATCACAGACATCATGCATGGATCCAAACAGCTGAAAAACTGGCACAATGGTTAATCTTTTTCCTGGAAGCACTGATTTGTGGAATTCATTTCATGCAATGATATAGCAGTTCAGGTGTGGCCTGTGCTCTCTCATGTAGATATAGCACTAAGCAGTACAATAATATATAAGAAAAATACCTAGATGTTGCTTATTATGAGTAATTTTGTTTGACAGCTAATTTCAACATGGTGAATGGAAGAGATTCATGCATTCTTATGAGGAAATAATGGTATAAGGCAGGTTCATCCAGCCAGGAGTGGGATCAAGGAGAATTAAATTGGTTTCCCCATGAAAGCAGCAGAAAATTTTGAGCAAGATTAAATCAGACTATAATTTGTTAACTTTCCTGTAAAAACTTTCAAACAGAGATGATTGCTGGAGTCTTGCTCTGGACTGATCTGACTGTGGTAGCCTGACTATGAGTGACCATAAGGGTCTTATGCACAGAATGTCATATTTCTCACTGGTTTTCAGGCAAACCTCCCCCCTTCTGCTGAGAAAGTCTTCCGATCCACCAAAACCATGTGAGCAGGCATGTCAAAGATACAGAAGAGCCCTCGGAACTCTCCCACTTCCTACTTATCACCTGAACCCTTTATTAAGTAAACAGAAGCAATTTGGCTAAATGATAAACTCGAAGACATACGTGTGTTTCTATAACCACAACATGAAGACTCGTCAGTGAGAGGCCCTAGGCTAGAAGACTGTGCCAGCTGAATCTTTGCTGAGAGCCCTATGGTGTTTCTAAATTAGGCAAAGTGTAAGCAAGAACTATCCACGATATTACAGCAAAAAAGCAATTTTTGCAAACTAACCAAGGGAGACTAATACTCATATTGCTTGAAAGACAGCAACTGTCAACCCTACAGATTATCTCAGTAGCATCTTGGAGTCAACATTGATCAACATGCAAAGATGTTAAAACCTGAATTAATGAAAAATTGTTTTTCATTAATTCAGTTTTCAAAGCCATTGAGATAGCTGATCCAAATACAGCTGAACCAAAATATCATTTTCAGAAATGTAACTGCCTTTGACTTAGTAGTATTCAAGTTTCTGAAATACTTCACAGTTAATAGTTTTCCAAGGCTACGTTCCATGCTCCATTTCACTTTCAATAATCCTTTAACTAAATCTAGGCAATAAGTAAACCAATTTTAGGTGATTGCAGGTGACTTAGGTGTTGCTTTGTTTGGCATACTACCATCCACTGCTAACTCTAGTGGCACAAATATTTTTACAAAATTTTACAGTGATCAGTGTGCTCTCCAGTCCAAATCAACATCGTCAAGCAGCCCCTATGAAAGCTCATGAGATGCCATGTCAGCAAGCCTAGCAATATTCCTGTAAACACAATTTGACAAAAAGATATCATATACTCCTATACCAACAATCTCAGTCAGTCCCAGTGTTTGGACAAGATCAGATGATGAGCAAAAAAATGGCTGCTTGAAAATGAACCTCAGAAAGAAAGGTGACGCTGATCTGTGAAGGAAATGCTTGAAGAATCTGCAGACATAGTGCAGTTGTCTTCTTTTAATGGTACACGTGTATGAGTAAGTGGTTAAATCCATCATTGTAGAAGTCATTGGAGTAAAACTTTCTGCTGTCTCTGGCTGGTAGGGGAATGTGTCCCACCCTGACACAGCTTGGATATGTGTCTTCCCTAGCTACAAGGAAAATAGCAACACATTTGGCCATGAAACAGACTTTAGGAAACACTGATAAAGAGCAGAGGAGTGTGGTCCCCTAACCACTCATCTCCTAGTGAGCCCATCCCCCTCTCTCCACCTTCCCTTCCTCTCTGTAAAACTCAGGAAGAGGTTTGAGGTTGACATCAGAAATCCCTACCATAGGGCAAAAATTCATGTTTGTAGAAAACAGAGCTGCTCTGGAGTAATCCCAGACTAGAGAACAAATCCGTGCCAAACAGAACAGCCACTGCAGACATCCCTGCCCTCCTCTCAAGTGAAAAGTGCAGCTCTATGGCCTGTCTCCTCTCATACAGATGTAGTAGGACAGACCTGTTTTACTTAAAAAGAAAAAAGACAACAAGAACTCCCAAGTACTCATTTTTTCCATTAGGGAGAGAATGAAAAGAAATTAACAGCATGTGGTAAATGTTAGTCACGTGCCTTAGTACACTACTTAATCTAACTTTTCAGTATACTGTGGTGGTAGGCATCGGTGTTAAAGCTTGTATAATCTGTTTTGAAAATTTGCCTAAAAAAAAAGAAGTGAGGATCAGGCATTTTTTCTTTAACGTTTTCCCATAAGTGAGTAAATGCTGTTTCTATTTACAAAATGTGCAAACAAAACACAGAGTGCATGAGAAGTCATCACAGGAGTGAAATGGGAACTTGGATCAAGATAAGAGTCTAGCAATCATTTCTACCCACTGGCAAGGATCAGCTGTCCTTTCTCCTCCTAATCTTCTTCCTTCTGCTCTTCCTACCCCACTTCCTACTCTCCTACTGTTCTCCTGTTGTGAATTCTTCCATATGCTTCTTGTTTTTACAATTCCTCCCTCTTCTGAAGATTGGAGTTAACTTACATCATCATCTTCAAATATCTTCTCTTGAAAAACATACATGTCTAGACCAACACCAGCCACCATTTGGAGGTTCTTGCTATTGATACCTCTGCCCAGACCTGTGAAACAAGTGCAATCTATGTAATTCAGAGGAGACTTTTTTTCTTTCTGTTTCAGCAAGAACAAGCAGCTTCTGTCCTGCTTGCTCTGGTGAACCACAACAAGCACACCCAACCTATTTCTTTAGCTGAGATACGAACCCAGTACAGAAGATAGTGGAACTGCTGGTGTCCTAGTCATAGGAAGAAAGATTCATTAGCAAAATTCACTTTTTGGAAAGATGTAGATGTCTGTCAGCACTGCTACTGTACAGTGTTGTCAGCTAATAGAAGGGAGAAGCTGAGTGGTGATGATGCATTAGACGAAACAGTGATGAAAGAAAAGGGTGATGGACAGAAAATTAGGTGCTACTGCAGCTGTGATTTGTGAGAAGAAAATATGCAAAACCATGTATTGGTATTTCCTCTGATATATCTGCCTCTATGGCTCCCAAGATTGGAGCATCTGCTCAAACTCTCCTGCTTTTACTACCAAGATTACAACAGCTGCTGTGAGAATTGCTTTATTTTCCTGCAGTACAAATAATTAATCTTTATTCAGCCCAGTTATTTCTACCAAGCATTACACAAGGTTTGAATGCCCACAAAGATTAAACAGATAGCATTTCTCTGCATATTTATCAGCTGAGTGCACAATGGTATAATGAATGTGTTGAGCTTCTTTTTAACAGCCACACTAGTGTTGCAACTTGAAGCATGACAAAAAACTCAAACATTTCCTGAGGTTTTGAAAAAGTCCAGCTATCTTTTATCAAATTGAACTGCTCCTTTTCTGCAGCCTTTACCACAGTCTTGATGAAGCCTAAGACCATGGAATTGCAGAGGTACCAGTAGCTACTATGCATGAGCCACAAGTCTCCTAACTCTTCTGCTCAGCACAGTTTGGAAAGGGCATATCAAATAATTGACTCAAAGGGAAACACACTTGAACACAAATGTGGCTTAATTTTCCATGTTGATGTCATCTCTCCCATGTGCTAAATGTGGCTGTACCTCCTTTGGCCTCAGTGGGTGAGCTCCTGAAATTCCATTAAGAATAGAAGTGCAGCCTTTAGTTTATTTATTTATGTTCACAAAATAGATACCTTGAAAGCAAATTGAACCAGATCTTCTTTTCCAAAGTGTTTCAGTTCCTCAGAATCTGGAATACACTAAGAGAAATTGTAACTGGGAGGCTAAAGGAGCCCAGGCAACCATCTGCAGCTTAATCACACAACAGGCCCAAGGGCAGCTCCAGGGCCACCAACAGAACTGCCTCAGGAATCTGTGGGGAAATCAGATGCTTCTATATGCAGGAGAAGTCTTTGCCATTTATGCCCCTGAGGCTTCTTTGTGCTTGGAGAGGAATCTGCACCGGGGCCAATACACCCACAGCATCCCTCCTTTGAAAAATATATATTATTAAAAGACATCTCAAGTTCAAAAGCAGAAAATAAATGAATAAACAGATCAATGACTAAGAAATTAAATTATTGTTTTTGGAGTTACTGCTCTCATTTTCTCAATGACTAGCTAAATAAAAAGGCAATGGAGATGAGAAGCTCCTCTCAAACTACAAAGCAGTATATGAAACAGGCAAAGGTTCCAGGAAACATTTGGACATGCTCTGATTCCTTCTAAAAGAGCACAGATTGGCAAGAAGGTCACTCCTTGGTTAGTGGAGAATTTTATCTACTGTTTGGTTTCAATGTATGAATTATGTCCATTTCATTATTAGGTTTTGTGCTGATTTCTTTATGGCTGTGAACGTCTTGTTGCATGAGGATGATTTTTACATTCTTGAAAAGAGATGTGGTGAAAGTAAGAGCTTGCTCCAGATTTCAGTGTTAAAAAACACCTATTCTGTATAGCTGTCTAATGTTAATTCTTATCCTTGAGTTTGCTTTAATTTTGGACGTTCAAAATCCAAATTCATCTTTTTACACCATGTGTCAACCACTAGACTTCTACAACTGCCTAATGGGAAAATATCATCACAGCAATTGTTCATCTCTATTTGTTTAAATGCCATCTTTCCCCAGTATCCTCTGCTAACCCATTCTCTCATATGACTATCAAGAGGTCTCAGATGGTGGTGCATATCCTAGGATTGTTTGACCTCTATCCCATCTGATTCCCATTGAACAAACTGCCAAAGCTGGATCTGGAAGATTTCTATTTTTTTTTTCTCAACACCTGTGACACTGTCCGACAAAATATAAAACTCTTTCCTAAAATAGAGTCCCAGGAATAGCTCAGATCTGTTACCAAATTAGCAAATCTGATACCAGCCCACAACCTTTTCTTTTTGAAAGAAGAGAATGTCTTCTTCATTTTATGAATTGCAACTGCACATCTTTTTACAGTTTAATGTTTTACATTTTACAGTTTAATGTTTACATTTTTTCATGAGCATTTGTTCAGGTTTGTTCAAAATAATTTACCAATTTATATTAGATCTATAGGTCAAGCACAGTGAATTAGTTGTTTAATTTAAAATTTGACAGGCATTGATTTCTTTTAAAATGTCATGAAGACCATCTTCCTTATGACTGAAGATTGTAGCATTGGTGTTCATGTAGCATCATTCACAACATAGTTTTCTACCAATATGTTCTAAGATTATTAAACCAATAGATTTCCTACCAAAACCTCAAAGGTTGATATACTTTTGAAAGCAAAAATTTCATAAAATTTCATTTATGAGCTTTGAAATGTTTCCTTGAGTAATGTAGAAAAGACTTTAATCCAGAAGGAAGTTGGTAGGCTAAATTAAATGCAAACGCATTGGGAGCAAAGGCATACATTTGCATTGTTAGATAAAAGTTCTCTTGAAGCATTTCACAAGACAGAAATGTATAAACATCCCATCTAACATTTGGCTGTGTTGTATATGATATCCTGGATTACTGCAGGATCAGAGGCTGAGGAAATATCTCAGGACACATGGAAATTAGAATGTCTTTGGATCCATATGGGAAACATCTCTGAGAGCAGAGCAGAGATTTACAGGCCAATGCTACTTCCTGTGTAAAAATAAAATCCTTTCTACAGGAATTGTCCTGGTCCTGGATGTTTCAAAAAATTTGTTTCCAATGTTTTGTATTTAGTTGGGTACATTTTGCTGTGCCTACTGGTTGTTCATCAGGCTTTCATACTGACTATAGCATTTCTATTGACTAGTTTTCTTTCTTCAGTGGAATTAGTTGGGCTGGTTTGAATTTATTACAAAAATAATCTTCAAGGCATATAATTTTTCCTTCCCTCCCCTGCAGTATCTTTGAAATGTTTAATCATGTAGAATAAAACTGTTTACCTAGCTCAAATCAACAGCAGACTAGAGGCAGGAGAATATGGAAACGACTGATGAAGATTCCTTATGCCTCCCCTTAAAGATTATCCTAACCACATTAGGGCTTATTTTGTGAGCAGATACAAATGTGCGTATGCGAACCTGCCAACACCGAGCAATTCAAAAGTGGCTGTTTCATAGCCTCACTGTGCCCATACAGATGAGTTGACGTGTACAGATAAGCTTGGCACCACAAACCAGCAGGAGTGGGGGGCTGCTATCCGAGCTCTCAAGACAAGAGCGTCCCATCTCTTCCCAGCAGCTCAAATACCCACAGCGGAGCTGACAATATCCGAGGGAAGGACTCAGAGTCCATTAACCTCAGGACAATGTCCTTTGTTCAGGAAGAGACAAACACACATGGCACCATGTTTTCTTATGCCAAGACATGTATCTATGCATATGAACTCTTTTTTTCCCCAAATGTACAAAGATAAACTAGATCAAGTGATTTACGTTTCCAAGAAAATTATCAAAACCTGTCTGAGAGAAGTGGTTAGGGTAACTAGCTAGCTTCTGTTCTGAATCACTGTGGTTTAGCATCTCTACAGTAGTTGATTGAAAATCTGAGTTAAAAGCAAATTTACCTGAAAATCAGCCATCCAAACAACTCACAGGAATACAGAGCTTTAAAAAAATCATTCAAAAAAATAACAAGATTCTCTATATGGAAAAAAAGAAGAAAAGACTTCAAAAAACCCTTTCAAAATCCTGAAGCTATTTGACATGAAGTAATTTACAACCCTCAGCTCTCAACCTGGAATCACAACAACTTGGCATCTCAGTCCCAGGGAAAATCTTACTCTTTCTCTCCAGATTAAGTGATTGACTTATTGCAGAAGCATAAACTGTAAAATGTGATGCAAATGGATCTGGGATACAATGCTGAAGTATCACTTATTGCAATTAAAAAAATCCCCCTTACATTTGCACAGTTGAGAAAAGGTCATTCATTGTATAGCAATGAATATATTTGCCTTTTTCTGCCTTTAAAACAAAGCAAACAACAAAGCCACCACCTAAAATAACAATTTCCATATGATTCAGATGTGGTATCAGTCTCATGAATGAAACTGTCTTGGTGTCTGTCCACGCAGCACTGCCTGCTTGCACCAGGAGCAGGAAGCTGTGGGATGGTGTTGCTCAGGCAGTGTTAGCAAGCAAATCTTCAGTCTGAAAAAAGCAACAGTCTTTATTATTGCAGCTATACATATTTAAGTTGAAAGTGTGACTATTATCAGCTTGCATGGAAAGGGACGACTGAGATTACTGGAGAGGACTGGAGGAGGCACGGAGCTGCGACAGGGGCTGCGTTCCCGCCATGTTCTACTTTGGGGCAGCTCTCTCACTAAGAAGAAAAATTTTCAGCTTCACTTGCTGATAGATTCAACTTTGTATCTCAGTACCTAGACGGGGAAAGGAAAGTGGAGTAAATCATTTGGCTACTAACTGTGCTGTTAGTTGTGCTGTCTGCCTTCGCAGCTGAAGAAAAAGCTCCTCCCTCTGCCCAAAACGTTGGTCTGTTCAGTAAGAAACAAGTATAGCAAATTCAGTCTTTACAGTATGATTTATTTTATATTGCCAGCACTTGTAAAATTAGTAACCAGTTTCAAATACCGACAAAGGTTTATTTTACCTCACTTTTTATACTAAAGAGAATAATACTGCAGTGCGCCTATCTGGCACTTCTCACCTTTGGCTCTCAGCTTTAAGTAATGGTTGATACCCGAGGGGAAAAATGCTTAAAGGTTTTTCCATCTTAACACGCTCCTGTTATGCACTCCTGTTGCTTTTGCTACACGTCAGGGAGGGATACATACTGCTACTGACTACATCTTTATTGCTTGGGGCAGCATAGGCCAGAGAGCAACTAAAATGTGCCTGCCCCATCCCAGCACCCCTCAGGACCCCTCCGGCAGAGGCACAGCCGTGCCCAAAGGCATTGCTGCATCCAGCAAGGGCAGCGGCAATTTGTCTGCCGGGTGCCAGCTGCAGCAGTGCCTGCTTGGCCGTACTGCAGTCACGGCTGTCTACAAAGAGGAGCTTAAAATCAGTGCGGATGTGGCCTGTCTGATTTCTGTGTCAGGAACACAAAGGAGGAAAACTCAGCTGACGCAACCTCGGTTTAATGCAACGCATACAGCTGTGTGGCACCCAGTTAAATATGCGTGGCAGGGCTTGCTGGGCTGTACAAATGTTGTTACTGTTAAAGCACAGCAGGCACGTAAGGTGTCCTACAGCCTGCTGATGCTCATGGCTACCCTGATCAGGAATGGGGGCATATATGAGGAAAGCCTCAATCACCTGTGGATATTTACAAGTCCATCAAGGAGAAAAAAAATTAAATGCCTCTCCTTTGCTTTATGTCTTGTGACATGTGCATCGCGTTACATCTGGATGTGTCAAAATACATTATGTCACATGATGCTCTGTAACCTGGTGGCACTGAAAGTGTGTGTCAGGCTGCAGAAGCAGCTTACTCAAGACAGATTTAAAATGAACAAAAGAGAAAAATTAAATAGCGGTTTCCAAGCCAGGGGACCCAGCAGAATTTGCTCTCTTGTCTATGAAATTGTGTCAGCCGGGACATCTCTGCTCACAGAAATGTGCCCCAACAACAACTCTTTTGCCGCACTTGTATCTAATCTCTATGAAGTGATAAGCTAAAGTTTATTAAGCAAGGGAGGGAAAAGCAAAGCAAACAGAAATAATCCTTCATTTATTCAAAAGACTTGCGATATTTGAGGCTTTCTACTGCAAACTCTTCATTTGGCTGCATCGCACATGTACGAATGCACGTTTCTGCAGAGGGAGTTACTTTTTTGTACTTCACTTCTGCTACAGTAATGACAAATTGCTACAATCAAATGTAGTGTTAAAATGCTAACTCTTAATTTAATTTAGTTTACATTATTTGGATTTTAAAACTTGAATTTTAAACATAGCCTGGTGCTTGTTTTTCCATTCAGCATTTTGAAGAGAAAAAGAAGTATGAATCTTAAAAATATCTAAAAGATCCCCTCTGAAGCTCGTATCTCACTGAAATAACTGGATATGGGAGTACCTAGAATGGTTGCGAAAGGCTGAATTAAATAGCAGAAGAGTAATATTTTGGCTGGGTTATATTTGTGACTGTAAATGGTAAAAACACACCCTTCTTTTAAAAGAAAGCATAATATATCTTGTGTGTCATGTATATACTAGAAATGGGAAGGAACTCTTAAAATACACAATGTGGATTTTTTTTCTCCATTCACAGCTTTATTTTCCTAAGCTTCAAGCGGCAGCTTTTGCTTGGAAAGACTCTCCTGTGTGGTTACACTGGAAGCTTAACAGGCTCTTGCATACAATTAGCTCAGCCTCAGCCCCGTGGGCTTCCTGCTCTGAGTAGGGAACAGGGACACCTCGATGCCACAGAACGGACTTTATAGCCATATAATAAAACTCTTGTAGCAGTAATGGTGTTACAATCAGCCATGGTAGCCTGCTAATTCAGGAGAAGCAGGGTTTGTTTTCAGGCAGAACCAGGATGTTTGTTAGACCAAGCAAAAATAGCAAGTGAAAATGGGGGAGGGGGAGAATCACCTCCCTTGGCCTGCTGGTCACACAGCTTTTGATGCAGCCCAGAATATGTTTGACTTTCTGGGCTGCGAGCACACATTGCTGGCTCATGTTGAGCTTCTCGTCCACCAACATCCCCAAGTCCTTCTCCACAGGGATGCTCTCCATCCATTCTCTGTACAGCCTGTTGTGTTTGGGATCACCCCGACCCCTGTGCAGGACCTTGCACATGGCTTTGTTGAACTTCGTGAGGTTCACAGGGGCTGACCTCTCCAGCCTGTTCAGGTCCATCTCGACAGCATCCCATACCTCCAGTGTGTCAACTACACCACACAGCTTGGTGTCATTGGCAAACTTGCTGAGGGTGCCCTCGATCCCACTGTCCATGTGCCGACAAAGATGTTAAATAGCGCCAGTCCCAATACCAACCCCTGAGGAATGCTGCTCGTCACTGGTCTCCACTTGGACATCGAGCCATTGACCACAACTCTTTGAGTGTGACCATGCAACTAATTCCTTACCCACCAAGTGTAGATCTCCATCTATCAAATCCGCGTATCTCCAATTTAGAGACAAGGATGTCCTGCGGGACACTGTCAAATGCTTTGCACAAGTCCCTGAAAGGTTATTTTTTTCTGTCTCCATGCAAGTGAGAGGCATGTATAGTGTATAACTGAATGTGTTGTGTTGGACTGTGTGTCTGTAAATTAGTGCAGATCAGAATATATAGGTTCTTAATGAATTCTAACCACTATTGATTTAGTTTTGATAGTGTAAAGATCTAGAAACAAAGCCGCACAAACTCATAAATTTCTTTTAGCTTCTTTCCATGACAGTCTTTAAAGAAAATACAGAATAAAATGTGGTTCTACTTCTCTTTTTCTGCCTTTAGCACCAAGAAGTTGCAATACAGTAATGATAGTTTTATGTGTGCTTGTGATAAACAGCTAGTGATAAGTTGTGGTCAAGGAAGTGGTTTTCTGTTCCATATAACAGCAGATACAAGTGGTGCTGCTTGAATCAGGCACCGAATTTCTATAATACTAAGAATGAGAAGTCAAAGTAAGTTCAGAAGCAAGCCACACAAATTACAATTTTACACTGTGAGGCACTCCTAGCCAAGTGAAGCAAGGACACGAACATTATTTGCTTATAGCAATTGCCACCAAAAGCTGTTTCATTCCCAGAATTTAACCATCCTTAGGTTGCTTGTGTCTTCCCTGTCCTTGGCATTACCAAGTTCCCAGGCTGTGCAAATGCAGAACTTCACACTACCTGAAAAAATTCACACATATATTTCCCACCATTTGGCCCTCGCTCATCAATATATACATATTATCTTTGAACAAGATTCAGACCTGATATTTTACTACTTCAAGACTGTCCCACTTTGGCTGTGTTGTGCTTATTTGCACCTCTAACAGGCCACAGTAAAACCGTAATTTGCACCTTTCAAGGGAGGAAATTCAGAAGCAAAAAGAGAAAGGTGTTACTGTTCAAAAGCTGTCAAAACAGAAACTTAATCAGGGAAATCCATACAAAAGGGAACGTGGGACAATATGTGATGACAGCCTCTTGTTACAGTGCCTGTGCACAGCATGGGGCTTCTGGATCACACTTCTCCTGATGCAGCTGAGACACACGCTCTGCTTTCCAGGTGGCTGAGCTAGGTAAAGCAATCTCTTCATCGTCCCACTTCCTCTGTAATGTGATCAAATCCATCATTCCTTTTGTTATCTCCTTTTGCGTTTGCTTTGCCCCACAGTAATTTGCTAACTGCAAAGCAGGCAAGTGCTTTAGAAACATACAAGCCTGCTGCACGTTAAGTCATACTTATCAGATGTATGTGAATCATGCTGACAGATTGGCTCTGTTTACCTCAAACAAACTGTCAGAAATGTTCAGTATCCAAACCACAGCATGGAAAAGGCTTTCAAATACACACGCAGATCAGATCATAGCCCAGTGCATCATATTTTGCATATTTCATAAAGATATCACATGTACGTTTGCATATAACAATCTGAACATGCTGTTTACAAAGATATTTGGTATCCCTACAAGCGAAAGCAATTAAGGATCATGTAGCAAATGGGGCGGGAGTGGATTTTCTCTTGCTTGTTCTACCCAGCGAGTCTGGCTGGGGTCTGCAGGAGCTACCAAGCTGCAAACACCGCGGTACTTCCTTCCGTGCTGTCCCTTCGCTTCATACGAGGCTCCCAATGGTTTTGTGCCACTCTGTGCTGCGCTGGTACTCCAGATGGGCTGTGGGACCACGTGACAACCAGGAGTACAGGAGTAAAGGCAGCACAGTCTGCTCCAGTGGCCAGCGCACTCAGCTGCCACAAGCAGCAAGCAGCATTAAAATGGGTTTGCTTTACATTGCCTGGGAATTTCCTCCTCCATATGGGGCTGTATATAACAATCTTGCTTTTCTTTCTCTGCTTCAGCCTTGCAATTTTGGTTCTCAGATTAGTTTTCTTAGCAATTTTAGAAACATTTTTAAACTGAGTTTCTTGAAAAGACGCATCCCCTCAACATGATCATGTTTCCAGTCATAAACACACACGCATACAGCTATGATTTCTGACAGCAACCCTTACCTACTTGCCACAGAGACCCCTCTGCGTGTGGCTGTAGGTTGGGAACCCAAGGTGACAGTCTTAAAAAAAGCCTTCAGATTGGTGTGATTCCATATCCAGTGTTCTTAAAAGAAACCCCTTCCTTGTTTTAAAGAGCTTTTAAAATAATCTACTTCCCTGCACAAGATTCAGAATTAAGAATAAAATGATGCAAACTGGTTGAAATTTATAATTGCAAAGTTCAAAACTGTAAAATCTGAGAGCTAGATTTCATATGAAACAACTTACCCACAGCCTTGCTCAATATTTAAATGGAAACCAAGTGGGACAATCTGAGTCTAGAGCAGAGGCAGCAGCAGAGGGTTGTTTTGTTTTTCACTNTTTTTTTTTTTTTTTTTTTCTCTTTTTTTTTTTTTTTTTTTTTTTTTTTTTTTTTTTTTTTTTTTTTTTTTTTTTCTGCCTGTGAAAGTGTCAGAAAGCCTTCCCCCATGGCTGTGAGGCACCATTTCTAATATCCCTGAGCAGGGACCACGCCAAGATGCTCCAAATCTGCACTTACTCAAAGGGACTGGCAAGCACTTAAAATGTGAGCAAGGTTTCTCATTGTAAAGAATTACAGATAGGAGTTCAGCACCAGGAATGTCCTGGTGAGAGAGAGCACGCGCTGGTCACAGCTTATTTATGTGTACAGGAATTCAATTAGAATCGACCTGGACACCCACCAACATTGTTGTGATAGGGTCACTTAGGAGAGAAAGGCTTTCCAGGGTTGTACGCTCCTATAAAAACTGGCTTAGAGCTTGCGCGCTTGTCCCGTCACTAGGTCTGCATGCTCCCCGGGAAACAACAGCTTGTTTGCATCCATTACCACTGAACGTGGCAAATAAGGCACTCTGAAGGGTGCTGTGGCTAGAGGCACAGCGGTTGGGTGTGATACTAATGCCTATTTTGTGTTTATGATCCAGGACAGGATTACAAACTGGCATCTGGCCACACTAGACAATAATTAAGTAAAAATTAATTCCCTGAACCTATTTTGCAGCTAGTGAAAAATGGATTCGTTTATGTAGGAAGAAAAGGACGAGAATAACTTCTTGACTTTGTAGGGAACCTGGTAATGCTTCTTTCCTGCTAGATGAACAGAGCTCCTGACTTCTTACACAACATGTAGTTTTACAACCATCGTCATGTTTATGAAAGGGACTGAACAGACAGCTTTGCACTTGACTTTCATTGTGTTAGTTTTGCTTTGGTATTGCTTTTTTCATCTCCAGCCATCACTACCTTCAGCCAATACTTGCAAACAGTGAGAGAGGAAATGGCAAGTTGTTCTAGCCAAACCACCTACGGTACCCTGGCTGCTGGCAACTTCATTTCCCTACTTTTATGATGTTCTGTTACTTAGGGGGAGGCTAGCCTTTGAAGAGGACAAGAAGAGGAGGCTCTAGAGAGATTCTTGTGGGTCTTTCAGATCCTTTTACAACTGTTGTTTTAAAAGTATTTATGACCTGCAGAAATCCATCAGAAAGACAGAAGTACAGGCAGATGCAAAAGGTGCCTGCAAGATTTCTTTACATAGACATTTCTTTCTCTTTGTTTTCAAGGCATTTAGCAACAGCTTTTTAATCTTGTAAATATGGCAGATGATAGAAAATTTTATCTTTTTATATAGCTTTTCACCTTCATAAATCAGGAAATGATGTGCCACTTGCCAACTCCAGATGAAAACACAACCTTCCGTTCCCTCTTGGATAGTATTACCCGTACCTGTAGTACAGGCTACAGGAATGGGGAAAAGCAAGCTAATGAAGACATTTTTTTCACTCTATGATACTGAAGCAAACTTCAGATACATTAAAAATATTCCCTTCCCAGTACTCTGCATGTTATGTAAAGGCCTGGGAATGAATCGTCCTCAGATGGTTGATATTTTTAAATGACAAGTTAAAATGAAAAAAGTTTCCAATGGCATTCACACAGTTCTGTGAAGCCAGCCCTGCTCAGGCTTTAGCTTTGGGCTCAGCATTTAAGTGACTGAATCTGTCAATCACCAAAGGGCCGTGGGCTCTTTCTTGTCTCCTTGGGTTTGTTGACAGCAGCTTCTCAAGTCTGCAGCGCCCTGATGCACCACCTACACAAATAAATGGACACAAAGCTTTTAAAGTCGTAAGATAATTTGAACTGTGTTTTGGAAATAAACACGGCTTTTTCTTACTGGATGAGAAGAAAATTGATGACAAATATTTTTAATGTCATTACAAGTGTATTTATTTAATTGTTCCTTCCTGGTTTTTCTTTTTCTTACTGAAACCATTTTTATTCAATTCCCTGGTGAAACTACTGAAAACTCAGCCTTTGGGACACCAGAATGGGCTGTCTTTTACATCACCAGAGAAGACACAAGCAAAAGAAAAAGCTTCATAACCAAAGAGTCTGGTGTGAGATATATACGCTAACATCTGCCCTCCTAGCTCTCTCTCTTTTTAATATCTAATACCTAGTAGTTTCAGTGGAATTTTTCAAATCTTGACCATGCTGAAGGATGTCACAAGCCGCTTATAAAAATGAAAGATGCTGTGAGTCATCAGACTTTTTTCCAATAATAGACCTGGGTAAGCTCAGGGTCTGTCTAAGCCCTGGTTTATCAGGTTTTCTGTCATATAAGACACAGGAGATGAAGAATCTGATTTCTTTAGATACATTACTTAGTTCACTGGAATTGCTGGTGTTTCAGACACAAACTTCCCTGCAAGTAGCTGAAGATGTCACACGGCAAATTTCTGTTCATTTGCCCATCCTGGACCTGTCATTTTTTGCATGTTCTCTAAACTTATAGTTCTCCCTCCTTCATTTCCCCACCATCACATTTATAAAGTAGCATTCTGCTTTCCTGGGTTGCTATGACAACATTTACATTTGCCTTTTGAAGGCAAGATATGCAGCTTCCTTCCATATTTTTGTCAGTGTGCTCTTGGGTTAGAGGGACACACAGGGGAATGAAGGCAATTGCAGATAAAGCTTTAAGCAGCAGGCTGCAACTTTATTTCTCAACATAAATGGCATTTAAGTGGTCTAGCATGGATTTACCTATGATATAATTTCTCAGTGTACCCCTAAGACAGACTAATTCAGTTTAGTCTTCTGAATCTTCTTCCTCAGCGCAAGAGAAAATTAAAGGAGAAACAGTGAAAACTCCAGACCTGCCTCTCTCTTGCCTCCTCTCATGCAGGCAGAAAGACCACCAGCAAAACTCATAGTGGCCTTTACTTCTAGGACTTGTCAACTTGAGAGGGAGAGCAGCTAAAAGGAACTGAAGGTTAAAAAAGGATGCAAGCTACTTTTTAAATTAACCAGGAGCCAGAAACAAAGAGAAAAAGTCCTTTCCTTCACCCTCCAGCTGCTCAGAGGAAGGTCTGTGCGAATGCAGTGTATTGCACTGCAAAATATAGGAACTAATGCTTGCACCTGATAAGAGTGACGGTTGGTTACAGGGGCAGCGAGGGGTGCTGTGCTCCAGCTCCCAACAGAATCCTCTGTGCCACTACCTAGCCAATGACTTTCTGTGTTACAGACAGACCAGCTGAACTCTGTCTCTTCACAGGTCTAGAGGCTGGCTGGCAGCTAATCTACTGCAGAGGTAAAGAAAAATTGGGTCTTTATTAGGAAGGCCAGGAGCTAAAAAACACCTCCCTTCACCAGGCACCTGGTGCTCCTGTTTAAACCACAGAACCTGAGTCAGATAAGTCTTATGGGCTGCAGCGCTCTCTCTTTTGAACATGAAAACAGATGGAGACCCATTCCGTCAAAGCAAGATATAGGCTGGCTTAGCTGATGCTTATTTCAGTTCTCTTTAAAATCCTACAGAACAAGATATACAGCAGATATATCTCTATATTTCTGGAACTGTTAGCAATGTGAACTGCCTCTCCTTAGGCTGTGGGAGCATTGTCCTTTTTTTAACAGAGTGTACCTCAGCAACACACCAACTAAAGGAAAAGCATGTGCTAGCTGAGTGTGGGAAAATACAGAACTCTGAACACTGCTGACAAGATGCTAAACCGTGTCAACAGTCTATGGAACAAATATATTTCCAAACAAACTGTGTTGTGTTTAAGTAGATTGTTAATATGTTCTTCAGTGCATAATGGTGTCAGCTGAGTGGGCTTAGGAAACTCACTGCAGTCAGAACTAAGTCCCATAAGAAGCATGAAGCTCCAATATTAATCTAGCTTGTACGAGCATGCCATGAACTCAGGGGGAGCCACGAGGGCCTCTCTTGCTCCAGCACTGAACCCTGTATTGTCCAGTAATCCTGTCACTCCCACTTTCAGAGATAGCCCTCAACAAAATGCAATCCACACAGTCTTTAGAAGGCAGATAAATGCACTGAAAATTATCAACGTGGAACAAACATGATATAGCATGCTCAGAAGCCCAACCAAGTTTGCACAACGCTGGCGACAGTTCCACTTTTGACAGAGAGGCTGGGTACTGGCGATGTCTCTTCAGCACCCGTCTCCAAATGTGGAGAAACAACTTAGCAAAACAAGAAACAGAAGGTGGCTACAGATGTCTTGGAGGGGACCTGATGATCTCCATGCCCAAACCCTGCAGTCTAAATCACAGCTCCGCTTCGCAGTTCCATTTTGATCACCCTGTGCTATTCTATCAGTAACAGCTACTACTCTCTGGATCTACTTTGTGATATCCAAATTGTAACCACTGTCTTAATGTTTGCGGTTTTTTTTTAATCTAAAGATGCACTTTAGAACCGAATCAATAAGTGACCCTCCACCCTGAAGGAAAACGATCTGAACTCAGCTTCACTACAAATTTATACGGCTTAAATCATTTCCCTGTTCATGCTACTGAAAACCTGGGAGTTACAAAGACATTGCTGAAAGAGGCAAGTTTGGGCACACATCATTGGCATACACTGCATAAATGCTGGGAAGAGTTGTTCCTGTGTAATACAAGAACACAAGGGAAAAGGCAGGCGGAGTAGGAGCCTCTCAATTTCCAGACCTTTAGTCTTTCAGAAGGCCGTTCCCTCACACAGTCATTTCTGTCCTCACTGGAGAGCAGAGGGCAGCCCTGGGCAGGATGTATTCAGTCCCACGTGCGCCAGCAGCAGGAGCACCCTGGTACCCACAGCAGCAGAGACGAGGTGCTGTGTAGTTCCACTGTGCCTCAGTCCCGCTCCCTCTTTTCCAACACGCTTTTATGTCTCTGCACAGATTGACTGTGGCACATTTATATCCAGCAGCGTTCCTCTACAGCAGGGGATTCTTTGTTGTGAATTTATGGCTGGATTATGTCCCTCTTTAAGCTACCTCATGGGACAAAGCAGCTGTAACACACGGTCCTCACAGCACTCCCGCACTGGAAGCAGGCGGGAGTGATGGGCAGGAGTCTCACCCAGCCTCCATTATGTTTTGTCACAACAAACCCCTCTAATGTGATAAGAAAATTTAGGCAACACCCTTTTTGCTCAGGTAAGCAGTTTCAAAGCTTGTATTTCAGCCAAGTGGTTTAAGAAAAGTAGGAAATGAAATACGCATATCTTCTGAAGGCATATTTTCAAAATCTGAGCTATGTGCACAGTGTTGGTTTGTGTTGCATCATTCCTGTTTAAAACTCCATTTTAAAAAATAAGTATACAAGTTTGTTTGTTTGTTTGTTTGTTTGTTTTCCCTTGACTCTTCAGTGATATTACTGCATGTATGCAAATAAGGGTATATTTATTTGTCCATGGTGCTTCTCTCTTGGCTCATTTTTCTGTCCCAAGAGAGTGATCTCAGAATTTTAAGTTTTCTAAATCAAATAGTAATAAAAAATACTTCAAGCTAGGGGCCGTGAGGATTACTTAGCTCATGCTACGTTCACAAAACAGAAGCGCTAGCTGTTGTACTGCCCTGTGGCCACATAACACCGCGTGCATATTCCTAAAAGACTAAATGATTGTACCTGTAGCTCCTATCAGGCACATCTAAGAAGATATTGCTTTTTTTGTGATCGGTGCAAAATGTCAGTCTGGAGACACACACATGGATGCAGAGGTTACAGTAAGAGAATGCCTCACCCATTTTAGGGTGTGTTGGATGCTGTTCCATTTTGATTAGTAATTTGGTTGCTTTGTGTTGGTTTTAAGACCCAAACAATGAAACTTGACTCATCAGCCATGGAAAACATATCATAGCCTGACATCTTCTGTGACAAGGGCTCCCTTGATTTTCAGTCGTAATTTTCTTTCCTTTAATTTCTACTTCTTAATTGGAGCAGTGTATGACATGCTAACTAATTTCTCTCCATCACTAGACTGTAGTCCTGCACATATTTATGCACATGATTAACTTTGTTATTACAAGGAATCCAAAATGAAGGTGGCAAAGCAATAACTGTGTATACATGCATAGTGTGTTGGGGATCTGAACCTCCTCAAATATCTATTGAAGCTATAATCTCCTTAAACACTGCATTGTCAAGCTACGTATTTTACCTAGGTTAGTCTGCTTTCTGAAAGCAATCCATCCAGATTATTAATCATGTAGTAACTTTTCCCTGTTAAATATCCAGTCTGCTCAATTAATTAAGTTTCCCAATATGAACATGATATTCCAGGTCTGATTTCTTCACATCTGTCTATTATCATATACGACTCATTCACGTGGTTTGTCACAACCATTGATGCACATCCTTGTTCAGAATTATACAGCTCCCAACTGGATATGCTTCTGGGGGTGAACAGCATATATTCCATTTTATGACGCTGGAATGGATGTGCATTGCTCGAAGATTTTCTGTACTTTTTTTTTTTTTTTTTAATAATACATGAAAAACATTAAATAAGACAGAAAGAGTAAGAAGATTTGGTAGAGCAGAGTATTATCTATCAAGAGGAACCAGGCAAGTCTGAAGGAGCAGTGTCATTTACAATGCTCTGAACTGGAATTCATAATTTAATGTAATTCAAAGCCTTTATCTCAAATAAGAGCACTAGAAGTTCCAGAATTTCATGGTGTTCTCCTTATGCAAAAAAGTGCAAGGAATAAATAGATAAATAAATAGGAAGTGCAAGAACATTAAATAACAGGGTAATCACTTTGAGCATAGGAAAAATTAAGTAAATAAATACATACTTATTTAAGCCTCATCCTCACACACTCCTCATGTCTTTCTCACACACAGATGATCTGACATTAATGTCCAACAAAATCCAGGCTCTCTACAAAGTGCAGTGAAAAATTGACAGCCGTCGCTAGGATTCAGCTAATATTTTCATCAGACAAGAGCAAAAAGGTAAGTTGCATGAGCTCTCCCCACTACTGTAGTCCCTTCAAGCAGTAGCATGTGGAAAGTCTTAGAGCAAAGACACAGTGCTGTCTTTTTTAATCATGATTCGTCCATCCATTATAATACATTTAAGTGCTGTGCTTGCTTTTTAAAGACAGCCTCATCTTGAAAATCAATGTAGCCAGTCTAGTGAAGTGCCACTTTCCTGCTGCGAGAAAGCACAATTCCTCTTACTGCCACAGCCCCCTGCTGACATGTTTTACAACATTTAAGCAGGAAACTGTTAAACCTTACTTCTCTTTTTCCCCTCTGTGCAGACAGAATTCTTCTTTCCTGCTGGTTTCTCACTTCAAGTAAAAGCCGTTAAGATGTGCCCCGGCTTTTACCTTGGGCATTGCCCTGATTTTAACCTTGTGCAACGGTTATCTTAATTTTACTCAGATTTTTAAAACTGACTCATTCAGTAAGACAAACTGAGAAAGTGTCTGGTAAAAGAATAGATTTCCAATAAGCATGCTAGAAAGGTCACCTACGCTGCTGACTTCTTCAGAGGCAAGTGGGAGGCACCTTCAGTGCATTCACCTACAAACCACACCAAGTCAGTTCGGGGCATTCTTGCTGCTGTAAAGAATGCAAAAACAAAGAGGCTGGACTTGGAAATCTGTGCCTGCAACGTCAGGCATGCGTTTTCATGCCATGAGCCCCGCTTCTCACCAGCACCACTTTTAAAGAAGGAAGGGAAAAATTAAGTTAAGGGGCTGATAGCTCCGTCAAGCTGAATAAGCACCATTAATAGATGTTAAAGTTTATGACTGGGAACCTGATACAGGTGCAAGTTTTATGAGTTTTAAACTTTACTTTGACATAATAAGTAAAGGTAGAGCTGGGGGCTTTTATGCCATTATGAGAGACTCTGGCAGTGAGCACTGTAACCTAATTAGTTTTGATGCAGCAAATCAGCAGAGCCACTACTGGTTATGACCTCTGCCAAGAGCACGAGAGAGACAGACAAATGAAGCTTAAGATGTTATTAGTTGTTCTGTCGCAAAGTTCCCGATAAAATATGACAGGATGTTGTTGCTTGACTTCAGCATCAGTTCTCCAGATGGCACTCAGCGCTGGCTTGTAGCGAGGCTCACAGGGAGGCTGCCACATTGTCTCTGTCAAAGCGAAAGTTTTCCAATTACAAAGAGATAATGCGAAGAGATGCAAACTTAATCTCCTGAACGAAAGGTTGCAAGCTGTGTAATAGCAGTTGAGGGGAGAGATTTCACATAGTTCACTTGCTTTAAATACTGCTGTTCAGGAAAGCTTTATTATCCCGCCCAGTAAAACAAAGAAATCAAATGCACTTGACTGTGTGTTGGGGCAGCTGTAGCCGGACACAGCCATGCCACAGACGCTCTTGTGGAATTAGTGGGTCTGATCCTCCTGCTCGGCTGTTGGTGTAAATCAGGAGCAGATGCCTCTGAGATAAAATGGCGTAAGATGGGTGAAAAAGGAAAGTTAAGGGCCTTTGAACTAGTTGAGAGCTGTTCACCTTTATTTAGTGGTGGACCAGGTAACTTCTGCCAGTTTGATTGAGGGAAATAATGTATTTTCTTTCTCAAATTGTTATCAAATCTTTAGTGGAAAAAAGAAACAGAATGTCATGCAAGTGGTGAGCTTACAGGATTTGACACTGATGTTACAAAATATTATCTTCACATTTATAGATCCGTACCAGGCATGTTGGAATTATTCAGTAGCAACAGTGACAGAATGACAGGGTAATGGCCTGATAACCAGCAGAAACAGCATCTCACTCAAAGATTGTTCTGAGCTGTTGGGAAGCATTGAGAATTGTATAAAGGCTAGAAAATTCAGTAAAGAAACTATCCTCCACTTGATCCGTGTACATAAAGAACTGTTGAATGAACATACCACAGCCAATTTTAAAAGCTATCAGCAGTATAGCTTTTATATCTCGCTCAGTATCACTGAGAGAGCCACCACTGTGCTCGTCAGGGTGTGAGCGTTCTCTTCCCTCTGACACTCTTCTGACATCTGAAAGCAACATGTTTCAGGAAGTATTATTTACAATACTTTAACATGAAAAATTCTTCTTAAGCATAACTGAAAATTCTTCATCATGTGAGGGATGAAGCCTCAACCGGTCTGGGTTTCTATGACTCTATTCAGATTATCGTCTAATGAAAATTATCATCTGTTGCCAAAACAATTTAAAGATAAAGCCAAAATCAATTTAAGAAGAAAGTCACGTTCTCTGGTTATAGGGATGTACTTTTGACAGATAAGAAAATATGTAAATATAATCAAGCAATATCAAAACATGAAACAGCAGGATTATTTTCGATTCTCTGATCTCTGACTAAACCAAAGCTACGCGAACAGCCCCATCAGCACAGGGGGGATTTCTGTCGGTGCACAGGTGAGCACCGCAGCACCCACGCGCGGCTTGGGCCGCCGGCATCTTCCCGTAGGGACGCCGAGCGCTTCGCGTGTTTCCAGAGGGCTCTGTCCTGCCGCCGCCAGCCTGGCCTCGGCCACGGTCACGGTCACGGCCACGGTCACGGCCACGGCCACGCCAGCCCCGCGGTCGCCCCGAGCCGGCCCCGCCCGGCCTTTGCTGAGCCGCCGCCGCCCGGCAGCCCCACCTAGCGGGCAGCGCCCGGCCGGGCTGGGGGGGGATGCTGGCGGAGCCCTGCGCGCTTCTTCTGCCACGTCTGCCTCTCTCTGATAACCTAAGGGGACAAATGTACCCCCAAAACGCAGGGGCGCCCGGTTCGGCCTGCGTGTGCTCGGCAGCGCCTCACCCAGCCCCCAGCAGCCGGTTTGATTGCCAGCCCGCAGGTTTTATCTGACGAGTCCACGCTGCCCCCGCGCCTGGATGCTCCCCCAGCCTGGGAGGAGATGGGCAGCGGGGCGGCCTTCCTGCCGAGCTCTCACCGGGCACTGCCGGGGAAGGGGAGGGGTGGCAGAGATGCGGCTTTTCCCTCTTTCTGCCTTTAAAAAGGCCCAGTGATACTGAAGCTGCGTGAGGTGGGGGTAGGAAGGAGACCCTAGGCATGATTAAGCAGGGTTACATTTTTCCTCTTGAGGGACTAGTTGTAAACCTAAGGAAGACAAGGGAAAAGGGCTTGGAGGGCTACAGAGAAATCTCCAGACAAGTCTACAGGAGTAGACTTCTGTGCTTTTTTCTTTCATCCTAATCCAAACAGCATATTTGGAGATAGCAATTCAAATTGAGAGATAGCAATTTCTGACTAGAGTCTGTTCTTCAAACAGCACTGCTCTTGCTTCATGTACTTCAGGATGTTTGTTTTCCAGTCTATATACCCATACTGGTTAAGATGGTACATAGACTCTCTTGAGGGTACACTAATGACTGCTGTAAATGTGAGTGTGCCTCAGCCCTAAATATTGAGTAGGTAAGAAATATCTCTGCTTACAAGAATGAAAAGGAATGGTGATATATATGCCTATGCACAGAGCCAAGAACGGCTTTATTTTCAAAGATGTTACTGTCAATAATTTGCCTTTGCATGCTGCATCCTTTTTCCTCTAGATTAGGAGAGGACATTTGCATAGGTACAAACAGGTGTGACAGCCATCGTGGAAAGAGAGGAGTTAAAGAAGTAGGTCACTGAATGGCACAAGGCCTTACCTGCAAAGGGCTGTGCACCTTTATTTCCTGTGGAATCCAGTGGGAGTAGGATACTTTGAGAATCACCATCAGTGGCATAGCTAGAGGTACAGAAAACTTGAATCTGAAGAGAGATGTGACAGCAGTTTCACTGCTTCAGAGCCGCATTTGTTCAGACAGCCAAAGATAGCAAAGATGAGGGAGGAGGTTGTCATAATTGTAGGATTTGTCTTCTCCAGGGCTCAGAATGCATCTGTCCCAGATTTTATTCATACATACGAATTAAAAAAAATATACCTCTCCCAAAAAGCTATCCCCAAAAGCTGAAAGAGCTTATATTGAAAATTGGAGCTGCACTATGAAAAGAGGATTCAACAAAAGAGCACAAAGTAGGTAAGAGATAACTCTATGTGCGCTTGTTAGTTCCTTGTAGGCAGCAGCATGTTGGTAAATGCTCAGCTGAAGGATGGATCTCCCCAGGGAGCTTCATGCACAGGGAGGGCTCAGAAGATGGCCTGGAGCTGTTTGCTGGGCCTGTGCTCTACCCAGTTAGGAGCAGAGCAGAGACCGTGACTGACAGGTCACTGCAGCACCAGCCACCATCTGATGAGTGAAGATGGGGGTTGGACATATAAAGCCTATGAAGAGAGGATAACTCTTTCGCATGTTTGATTTGGTAGAGGTGGGGAGGATCCTCAGCAAAGTTTAACACTCCCTCAAGTGAGCAGCAGACCAGGGCCTGCCACTGCTTAGTGTTCGATATTATATTCTCCCTTTTGGCTAAAAAGAACTGTAAAAAGCATCTTACTCCAAAACGTAGCTGTAAATCTAACATTAATTGTGCAATAGAAAAAGAGAGAAGCATTTTTTTGTTTCATTGAAATAGCAAGATGTGAAAATCTCTGGTGCAATTGAAGCAGGACTGAAAGGAGGACTCTGTAAATGGCATTAAAGAAGTAAATAAACACAAAATGTAAAGAGAGGAAATCAGAAATTCGCGCACAGAAAAATGAAAATACCTAAAGCAGAACAGCTTGAGGGAAGTGACTCTAGTTTCACATAGGTGTGGATAAGAACAAAACAGTGGTGAAGGGTAACTCCCTACCAGGTGACATACGCATTTACTGAAAAAAATTAGTAGGCCTGTGGGGTTTATGGGTCTAATTTTGCATTGTTTGCAAGACCTACAAAAACTTTTGCCTCTAAGCATTCCTGCACAATGAACCAATCCCTGTCTTAACTTTCTGAAGTTCTTGTCTCCTTGTAAAGGAAATATAAGTTTGATGTAATCAAAAGGTTTGCAGGAACACATGATGTTCATCAGTATTATCTTTCATGGAAATTATTGAGAAATCCCCTCTGTGTCTTTGGTCAGGTGAAGCCACTTTGTTCTGGCTGCTCATTCGGATGCTACTAGTGGTGGTGGTCTGGAAGGCACATGTGCCAATAGTAACATCAAAACAAAGTGCTCTGATCTTATCTCAGCATAATGTCCGAATAAATTCCCTTTGGTATTCCCAAAGTGCATGTTTTTTTTCCATTCCATGACTTTCAAAATTTAAGGTCCTTATTCTGCCTTGGGGTGAAAGGAAATTCTGAAAAATTAAGCCTGCTGTTTGCTCACTTTGGTGCAGCAGAGGCAGAGAGCAATCAAAGCTTAAAATTCTCTTCTGTTGGACTTTCAGACTGGACAGTTTTTTAATAATAAGATGCTGTGGCATGGTTGAAAACATTCTTTCACAGCTGTTGATGTGTTAATCCAGCATAGGGAAGAGCAAATTGAAAAGACATTTCAGCCATTGGGCTTATATTTATACATAAAATTAGTATATGGTTAAAGCCAACAGCATGTTTACATCTGGATCCTGTATGATAGCAGTTGATACATTTAATATGGCATGTGGTATAAAACAGGATTAGATAAGGTTTTCTGCTTAGCCATGCTTCTCTTGTGCAAAAGAGTATTTATAACAATGTTCTCTACATATCACACTGTAGTGTTGAGTACTGTTTTGAAAGGCACTGTGCATCAGCAGTATTTTCCAAAGGTTATTGTCCCTGTGATTTGTGCTAATTAGCAATGAGTTGGCTCTGGGGTAGAAGACATGCTAAGAAGGATTTTCAGAGGTTTGATTTCAAAACCCAAACTGAGTCAACCATTCCTCAGATTAGCTGGTGTGAATGGACCTGAAAAAATAGGCTGGAGCAGGACCTCACATAAAATGGATTGTTTGGAGCTAGATTATGCAGAACTGAGAAAAAAAATACATGTTAATGTGAACTTTGGGAAAGCCTGTACTCAAAATCGTAGGCAAGGGCCCAAATGGTATTTTATTATTTGACATTTCTTATCCACATGACTTAGTCTTCAAGTCCTCCCAGAATCTGAAACCACACAGACATCTATTCACACAGTTCTTAACGGCTGCTAATTTCTGTGTGCTCCCATTCCCATCTCCTCAGCTCCTACAGCATAATCTTTCCCAAACTGAACACACAGGACCTAAGTGTGATTTTTTTGTGAAAAGCCTAACTAAATCGTAATAACATGTTAAGAGGAAACCTCCACTCTCGTATCCCAGTGCTGAGCACCTCTGTGTAAGTCACTGCCATACCTGGCAGTGTTTACCAGAGGCTGGAGTGCCTGGCAGTCTGGTCCCCAGGCAAATAGGAAAAAAAAAAGTGAACATGAACCAAAGGTAGTTGTACCATGTACTACTCGTCTCTGTCCATTGGCACCTACCCAACACCTAAAAGTGATGACGGGAATGGGCACTGAAAGTACTTTCCACTCGCAAGTCAACATGAGTGAGAAGTAATGCTTGTACATGTACTGCAGGTACACATCCAAATCCACTTTTAAGTAACAGAGACATAAATGAAGTTAAAATAGATGTGAGACAGTGCTGCTAGTCATTCTCTAGGCTATAGGTATAGCACAGGGTAATGTTTGATGCTATCAAAGAATATACATTTCACAGCCTAAAGAAAAAATGTAGCTGTGTTTTCATATAAGTCCACTAAAGACCAGAAAGAAAAATGCATGCGATTTCTGTAGTCAGTAGTAAGCACTGCTGGCATCACTCTGTGTCTGAATAAGAATAAACACTAAACAATATGAATATGGAAATAATGAAATATAACAAGATTTGTATTTGGAGAGAAAAATGGCTTACTTCAGTATGTATCTTGAGTGCATTTATGAGTCACGTAGTCTAAAAGATGAGAGTGTTCAAGCACCGCAGACAGGTAATAAATAAAGCCTAGAAATGCCTGGTCTGGCATATGTTGCTTTATCATGAAACGGAAACATTCAATAGAGAGGAAAATTGACCATCCACTGACAGGAGATAATGGACTTATCTGGTAAGGGCGTGGAGATAATGTAGTATTTAATATGACATTCTTGATAACTAGTCAGGAAGATCTACCTATGCCAGATTTCCAAGGTTATTTGTAATTGAATGCAACTGAATATTGCTAGAAAGCCATGTAAAAGGGAAAGAAGTCTCCTGCAATTTATCGTTGAGTGCAGAGCACCTTCAAGTCTGAAGATAGAGTTTCCATCCTGAAGAGCTTACAGGCCCAAATTTAGGACCAATTTAGATTTAAGCAAGTAGCTAAGCATTTAGTAGGGAGAGGGCTTCTCATTTTGCTGCCACTGAGAAGGGCAGACAGCTTCCTCTCCTCCCTGTCGCTGCATCTCTGCCCCTGCTCATGGCTATGCAGTCTCATCCATGCTTCTGCATGAGCTCTGGCACCTGTTTGACCCCCAAACTGAGCTGATGCAGCGTAATGCAGCTGCACAAAATTAGATCTTTTCCCCCTGTATTCCTTGTCTGCTGGTTTACTAAGCTGGGTTGGCCTGCAGTTCATTTCTCAGCTAGTACAGTTCCTGGTAGGTACGGTCCTCAGTCCTTGGCGTGTGGTAGTAGCTGCCCAGATGTATTGAACAGAGTGGGTCTGGCAGGGCTTCTTATAGTAACTTAACAATGTGATTCCTGGCATGTTTTGAATTATTGTTTTTTTTCTTTAGTGTAGGGTCTGATTGCCCACATCTGCACCAGTGCAGTACCTGTTGGTGTCAGTGCAGCTGATGTAGGGCCAACAGAGAAATCATTTTTTGAATCATTTGTGAAACACATCTGGGCTTTACATACATGTAAAATCAACCCCCTCTTTTTTAGTGTTCTTGTCACTCTTTTTTTCCTCTATAATTCCAACAAAGATGGAGTTCCTCCAAAAAGAACATTCATTTCTTAATGCTGAAGGCATTTAGAAAAGATGTGGAGAGCAAGCAAATTGCCGGTAAGTGACATGTCAACATTTAGGGATGCAGACTGAACAGTGGTATTGATAAATCACCATCAAAAAGAGCCTTATTTGGGGAGTGTGACTTGAGCAGAGCTCCTTCTGATGTTGACAGAAGTTTTGCCCACACAAAGGATTTTGAATGTTGTTGAAATTCTATCAAGAAGCAAAGTGCAAAATTAGACTCCTGGCACATTTCTCGCCTATCACACACTGTAATAATAATTTTCCTCAGACAAAAGCCTGATACTGGCACTGCAAAGTACTCCTGCCTGGAAGGATAAAGTGCAGTTTAGAAGTGGGAGATGGTGAGAGGGAAATAAAGCATGGGATGGTTTGATGACAGCCATGGGGAGAACACAGGTGGGATGGAAAACTCAAAAAACCACGTATCATTGTTATGTGAAAACACAAGGTTGCTAAATAAAATGAAAGCAAGGAAGGAAGGAAGAAAAAGAAGAAAAAGAAGAAGAAAAAGAAAAAGAAGAAGAAAGAAAAAGAAGAAGAAGAAGAAGAAGAAGAAGAAGAAGAAGAAGAAGAAGAAGAAGAAGAAGAAGAAGAAGAAGAAGAAGAAGAAGAAGAAGAAGAAGAAGAAGAAGAAGAAGAAGAAGAAGAAGAAGAAGAAGAAGAAGAAGAAGAAGAAGAAGAAGAAGAAGAAGAAGAAGAAGAAGAAGAAGAAGAAGAAGAAGAAGAAGAAGAAGAAGAAGAAGAAGAAGAAGAAGAAGAAGAAGAAGAAGAAGAAGAAGAAGAAGAAGAAGAAGAAGAAGAAGAAGAAGAAGAAGAAGAAGAAGAAGAAGAAGAAGAAGAAGAAGAAGAAGAAGAAGAAGAAGAAGAAGAAGAAGAAGAAGAAGAAGAAGAAGAAGAAGAAGAAGAAGAAGAAGAAGAAGAAGAAGAAGAAGAAGAAGAAGAAGAAGAAGAAGAAGAAGAAGAAGAAGAAGAAGAAGAAGAAGAAGAAGAAGAAGAAGAAGAAGAAGAAGAAGAAGAAGAAGAAGAAGAAGAAGAAGAAGAAGAAGAAGAAGAAGAAGAAGAAGAAGAAGAAGAAGAAGAAGAAGAAGAAGAAGAAGAAGAAGAAGAAGAAGAAGAAGAAGAAGAAGAAGAAGAAGAAAAAGAAAAAGAAAAAGAAGAAGAAAAAGAAAAAGAAAAAGAAAAAGAAAAAGAAAAAGAAAAAGAAAAAGAAAAAGAAAAAGAAAAAGAAAAAGAAAAAGAAAAAGAAAAAGAAAAAGAAAAAGAAAAAGAAAAAGAAAAAGAAAAAGAAAAAGAAAAAGAAAAAGAAAAAGAAAAAGAAAAAGAAAAAGAAAAAGAAAAAGAAAAAGAAAAAGAAAAAGAAAAAGAAAAAGAAAAAGAAAAAGAAAAAGAAAAAGAAAAAGAAAAAGAAAAAGAAAAAGAAAAAGAAAAAGAAAAAGAAAAAGAAAAAGAAAAAGAAAAAGAAAAAGAAAAAGAAAAAGAAAAAGAAAAAGAAAAAGAAAAAGAAAAAGAAAAAGAAAAAGAAAAAGAAAAAGAAGTCAGAGCTAAAGATACCGCCAGACTGCAGAGTGCAATGAGAAACTGCCCAGGGCCACAGAGCAGCTCCCCTTGTGTGGGCAGTGCCTCGGCAGGGCTTGTTCATCCCCACCTGTCTCTGAGCGAGCCCACCCCGCTGTG
>VXBL01002380.1:811283-874513 GCA_013400195.1 Aramus guarauna | reverse complement strand
CCGTCGCGGCGCTGCGGAAACTCGACGGGTTGGCTCCTTTTAGCCGCCCCTCTCGTCCATCGGCAACTGGCCGGAGCAGGCCGGGACTGGGGAAAACGCGGAGAAAGAAGCCGGGCCATTCGTGAGCTGACTGTGGGGGGAGCAGGGCTCCCCGCCGCGGCAGAGCTGCTGGCTCCGGGCTCCCAGCTCGTCCGCTTGCCTGGGGGAGCACGGCCACCCCCGCCCCCGCTCTGCTAAGGGGGCTTCAGAGGAGCGGCAGAGGCAGCTAAGCCCGAGATGCTGCGCTCTGCCAAAAAGCAGGCACCTGCAGATAGCTATGGGTGGCTCGGTAGGAACCGCTGCCACTACAGCTGGGCTTGAAAAAGCCTGCCCAAGTGAAAACTTCTCTAAATGTTTTATTTGGCTGCTACTTTGGCTTGGTATTTATTTGGCTACTTATTGTATTTTCTTTCCTGCATTTCCCCATGGAAATGCCAGCATTTGGTTTGATTTGTCCTTACTTTAGTTTTTAATGCAAAGCTCAGACATTTCATGTGTTTTATATAAATGTCAGTTTCTATTTTCCTCCTCCCTCACTACAACAAAACTCCACAGTACTTCATCTTTTTTCATTGATTTCATCTGCTAGTTTATAAATGCTCAGATGAAATATTATGCAGTAGGCAAAGGAAAATTGTAGTAAAGCCCACGATTTACCTATATAATGTACTGAACTAGGTAACAGGCCTCCTAAGAAACAGCATAATCTTCCAGAAGAACTACTGTGTAATTTAATTCTTACTCTCTGAGTTTAAGAAAGGTAATTCAGCTCATTTTACAGTAAGACATCAAGTAAATCAATGAATGAAGCTTAAATGATACCTTAATGGTTTTAGTTCTTCATTAAATCCATACCTATGAAAAAAACTGGCTAGAAACAGCAACACTCAGAAGTGAATAGAATGAAAAATGTTGCTTGTACATAATAACTAATCATTCCAGCAGTGAAAAGACAGCACATCAGCTTCCCAGCTAACAGGGAAACCCAGGCAATGGCAGAAAAGCAGAGAGCATATTAATATTCCCCTTCAGAAACTGACAACAGGTTTAAAATAATTTGTCTCTTTAATGCCACTGCCTATAAATTAGGAACCGTAAGTACTGATAACCTCTTTATTTAGCATGCAGTCAAGAGAGACCCAGCGTCATTCCAATTTTCACAAATG
Organism: Aramus guarauna; assembly: GCA_013400195.1. NCBI lineage: Eukaryota > Metazoa > Chordata > Aves > Gruiformes > Aramidae > Aramus > Aramus guarauna. The sequence continues at coordinate 873,308 of VXBL01002380.1, read as the reverse complement.
TACGCAGATTTAAAATGCTGGAGTACATAAACACAACCATAAATTTCTACGCTTGCAAGAAGTTCCTTGCCTTCCTCAGTCTATGAAATGCCATCACGCACTGCTGTACTTTAACAGCTTCATTCCGCTTCCATTTATCACCTCTGCATTTCCAGCCCCACTATTGCTGCCTGGCTCCGTGAACAAACACTAGACTGCAGATTTCTAAGCCAACCATACCCTTCAGAGATACATCCAATTGCTACGTTCAGAGGAATGGTCTCCCACAGGATTTGCGATTCACCCCTGACTACCTATATGATATCCCAGAAAACTAATCTCCAGGATGACAGCTCATTCAGCACTCTGGAAAATTTACCCACGCTGAGCTCCTCTTTAAATAATGACCTGACATTTGTTCTGTAGAGGGAGACAAAGCCCAGACTGATGAAAACAGTTGGCAGCTGCTTTCATTTGTGCCATTCAGAAGCCAGCTGATAATTTGTCCTCAGGGACCCATCGCTTCTTGGCAGACAGACCTGTCCAGTGCACTTTGCTATTACTTGTGCTGTTACCTCCCACCTCTAGCCTATATGTGGCACACAAAGAGTCCGTGTTCAAGGCAGACTGAACTAAAACTGACTGCCAAGAGTCATAAAGGATTTCATGATACTGGGATCTGGGAGATAAGATCACAGATGAATTTGGTGATGATAAATACAAAGCGGTGGATATTGTGAAAGACAAATTTGTTAGACCTACATAAGAGGTTACATTAGCTATTGCTCAGAAAAGAGATTCCAGCATCTCTGAACACAGCTTAACGAAGGCATTAGCTAAGCAATAAGCAATGGTCAAAAAGGCAGAGTAATAAAAATTACTGAGCAAGCAGACCAAACCAGAAAACATTATTCCAGATGAAATGTGAGTTCACCTTTTGCAACCAGCACCCAGGTCTCATTCCTTTAAATTAGCTGGAGCAGAATTACAAAATGTACAGACAAGGGTGACCAGGATAATCAGAGCATCTTCCATACAGGGAGAGATTAAATAAAAGAGGACTTTTCAGCCTGGAAAAAGAGGCTACTAGGGGCTGATAATAATGGTGGTACATAAAGTCATAAATGGGATCAAGGAGGAGAACAGTAGCCATTATTTCTTATTTCTCATAGCATAAAACTGGGAGACAAAATGAAGTGCTCACGTGGTAGGCTACGTGAAATAATCATGTAGCAAATGAAGTATTTTTTCACAGTCTGTAATTAAACTGTAGCATTTCCCATCAAAGGATGCTGTGGATGGTAACAATTTAGGATTGTTCAAAATGATGGTTATCTTGGACAACAAAGTTACAAAATGCTGTTGTCCATGCATTGCCTGTGGAAAAGCAGTAGCAACAACAATGGAAGAGAGACAACTATATGCATTTGTTACAAGTGCACATGGTCCTACCACATCTTACATCCCTATGGATGCAGAGCCTGTGCTCAGATGTAGTCACCACAAAGGAATGAGATATCTATATTTTTCATACTATGCCTCTTATTCTATCTATTCCTGGCAGATTTTGTTTTTAAGGATCCCCCAAATTGTTGCTAGTATGTTGGATGCTTTCTGCTCTACCCGGCAATAGAGATAGTCATAAACTGCACTCCAGAGACATGCATGCAGAGAGGTGGGAGAAGACAAGCTGAAGCAGGTTTCCCTCTTTAAGGATAAAAAAGCAAAAGGACCTATGTGCTGCAAATGTTCCAGCAATTATCTTCCAAGTGCATTATCTGCTCTTCCACCTAAGCTACAGTTGAACGTGTCTAATTATCATCGACATCAGCAAGGTCAAGCAGCAGTACAAGCAGCTGCGCTGTGGTCTCAGTTCTCCCTTTAAAACACGTGCTCTATTACACGATCTCTCCTGTTGTCCTGGGATCCTCTCCAGCCACTCTCAGTCCGGGTGGCTGGCGAAGGAAAGGGAGTGGTGGTTCAGCCTCACAAGTTACCATGCGGTGCAAATGCAAGCGGTGCCACCATGTAGAGGTCGAAGGGATACCGCACACAAAGCAGCACCAAGTTCTCAAATGCATCTGTTTCCCTGGCTATAGCACGGGCTGCTGAAATACAATGCTCATTTATGGCTGAATCAAATCTCATTTTAGTCACGCTACTGTCACTGTCCTTTGAAGCTGTTTTAGTTCAGGATGCCTGCACAGGCCTTCCTTCTTTCACATAAATATCCGGTGCTGAGTCTTGCTGAAGAAAATGCAAGAAAGATGAAATTCACTCTACAGTCTGGAGTCAGGAGTCCTTCCTTTGCCACTTCACCCACGCAGACGAAACCCCAGGGGCAGAAGACAATGAGATCAGTGTAGAAGCTGCTGTGGTCTCCAGCTTCCTCCCCCACAGCACTGTGGTGACCGGGGCAGGGCTATGGGGAAGCTGCAGTGGCAACAGCAAAGGGGCAGCTGGGGCTGCCGTGCGGCTCACAGCTGCACCCAGCGGTGCTCAGCCCAAGCCCTGCAGCCCTGCGTCGTGGTGCGGGCAAGCGGGGATGCTGCTGCAAGGCCATAAATCTGGTTCCCATGCATGAAAATGAAAAAAGGGAGAAGCTCCGTCTCACCTTCTGCAATACCCACAGCCACAAATAAGGTGGTACAGAGCAGGAACCAGCGAGCAGCGAAGTGTGGCAGTTTCCTTTGCCCCCGCCCCAAGAGGCAGGGAGGGAACAGAGCACAAACCAGACCTGGTTCAGTTCCTGCTTTCCTTATGAGGCTGTGCAAGCCTGGCCCGTGACTCAGGCAGCTCTGCAGTCTTGCTTTCTAGCCCCGTATGACTCCCTTCCCAGCTATAGAGTAGTCAACATTGGTCAATAAGTGAGACCATTTCCACATAAGGCATCCCACACATTGCTAAGGCATCACAGAAGGTGAAGCAGCTCACCAAGAACACGTTATTACAGAAATAACAAGGCTGATATATATTTACCTTTCCATTGTATTTAATATATTTTATAGGTTTATATTCACCCACACCTTCTCATTTGATATGATGAAATACTTGCTCTGAATGTTCCCACCACCTCAGCTGAAAAGCAGAGAGATGTGACTGTTTGGCCCTCTCTGTTCCTCAGCAGTGTCACTGCTCAAAGGCTGGGACAGGCGGTTCCCACGCCAGCGCTCCTCGTGCCAGGAGGTCACGGAGCCCAGTTTGGGCATCTTCCCAGCTAGCTGCGTGTGTTTTCCACTCAAATCCCACAGGCAACAGAACCAGAAAAGCCCAAGAGGAAGAGGGGATGTGCAGTATCTTTAGCTGGTCTTTGCACAAAAGTGTCATTTCAGTTCACTTTTTCCAAAATACAGAGCCCAGTGACTGGCGATAAGAAGATGGAACTGAAAATTAAAACTGCAAAATAGGATCAGTGCCGTGCTTTGGTCGCGTCCAGTATTCACCCCAGCACAGCCAGGAAGGAAATAGTCTGAAAACACCAGATGCTCTTTGCAACTGGTATTTTGGATATATTTCTAGCAGGGATTTCTCCCCTCCCCATGAAAACAGACACACATTCTTGTTTAACAACTAATTGATTTATTTAACAATACAAATTTCTTTCTACTGCATGGTTTAGCAGAGAGAACTTGAGAAACAAAATTAGCTTCTTTTCTTTCTTTAAAGTTTAAATGTTTACACAAAAACAACCTTTACTTCAGTAAATATAAAATTTACACACAAAAAAAACTACATTAAAAAAGAACAGAATCATGACAAACCAACAAAAAAGAAAAAAAAAAAAAGAAGGATGGGAATTCAGTGTAAAGGATCCAATTGCAAGGAAGGCAAAATGGGGCAACACTAACAAGGCATCCCACTTGTACACCTAGGTATCTGAAGTTGTAGGTACAATATAAAACCAAAATACATTAAAATTAGGAATAAAACCTGTATTTTTATACCATAATATTTTATGATATAAATATCTGTAAATTCTGTAGGCAACACAGTTAATACGTGAAATACACAGTTTGCTCTTCACTGGAAAGTCACTGGAGTGGTGTACGAGCACCGTGTCACCCACGAGTGCGCTAATGGTCAGCAGTGAGCAGACTTTAGACGTCCCGCCTGGATGTGATAGCCCCTTGTTTCTTTGCCAATCTGTGCTATTTCTCACACGTCCAATGACATAATGAGAAACTCTGGTCACCTTCAGCAGTGATTTCCAGCACTTCATCTCCTGGCATTAGTCTGTTACCTGACTTAGGCATATTCACCTGCCAGATCCCCTGTTTCTCATTCCCTTTTGCACTTTATAACCTGAACTCTAAAGCTATCTTGTAGCTACCAAGAGAGACTGGCTTCTAGGTTGAGATATTTGGGATACACAGTTCTTCAAGCCACCTTCAGGAATCTGTAGAAATATTTAAAGTAGGGTGGACAATTCATGGTCAAAGGTCATGTGATACAAAAAACAGGGACCTATATAGTGATGGCTAACTTTAGATCTAAATCTTTAACATTTTTTCTATTGCTTTAATATTTAAACTTAACATTCATTTTCATTTTCATATATTAAATGAGCAGAGCATCTTATTCATGGAAGTGCTACATTATCTCCAAAAACACCAGGTAGTAAGGGAGACTGTAAAGTTTAAAATCAAGTGTAATTTTAAAAACCATTTTAAAGGGATCAAGTCTCTTTTTTTATAATCAATATTGTGACTGGAAACCTATAAAAGCTTAAATTATAAAACTATTAGTGACTCTACTTTTTAAACTGTATGTACTATAAAGCTGTATATCTTTGTTACTTACAGATGTTACAAAATTTCCAAGCCAGAAAGTGAAGGGGGGGGGGAAACGTAGTCTAAAAGTTCTACAGATTTCATTTTCACTAACAAAGGCTCATTTCCCCCACAACTGTTTTTATGTCATAAAAATCTGATTAAATTTATTCCACTACTTTCTTTTCTGGACAGATGATACAGTGTTCAATCATGCTTTGGAAGACCATTTTCAATGGGTAACTGTAGTTATCTAGATCCGCAAGTCCGACTTGCTTGACTTGGAAACAAAAGCATCAGCCTATCTCTAACTTGGCCCTCGTCCTGCAACAAAAATTGGGAGCAAGACTCAGGCAGCCTGTTATTAGAGCAGGACTGGCCCTGAAGCAACCAGCTACATTAACGGCTGGAGTAAGCCTATGCAATGCTCTCATTCCAACTTGAGAAAGAGCCGAACAGTATTAAATTTAAGGAAATTGTAGAAATGAAGTTTGTTCTGTAAAAAAAACCCCAAAAAACAAAACAGGGAAAACTTAAACAATCCACAGGTGTGCATTAAACATTTAATAGCAAGCCTTTGCTTATGTATATTAATTTAAAGATTATCCACAGGGATCTGTGATACATTGGCCCTGCCTTGTTACTATAATTAAATTTATTCAAATATTAATTTAAAATAGGAAAACAAAGAAACTACTCCTTGGGGAACATGTTTATTGTGTTTGAGATGATACACTGGGTGCTCTCTGAGCTACAAAGGGAAAAAGGAAATCCTTTCATTACAAACTGACAAAGGTAAAAGTTAAAACAGTTTTCACAACAGCATGTACCACATATTGGAAATAGATCTGGGTTTAATACAAATGACATAATTCCTAGTAATCTACAGCTACCTTTAATAACTTCATACAGATAATGAATTAGGCTAAAATGCACTATAATATTTGGTTGACTTCAGGAACAGTATCCTTAGTACATCACAAAATACATTTTGATATCCCAAAGAAGCAAGACTTGCAAGTAGGCATTTTAAACATAACTAATCTACAGCTACAAATTTCTACTCTCGATAGCATTTACCTTTTTGGAGGGCAGTATCCCAGTCTTCAAAAGGATAAAAGCAGAGTAGAATCAGTATAACATATACACAGAAGTCCGTATTGTAAAGGCTATAAAGATTTGTTGCACACTGCAAAGCTGCCTTCTGCACCTTCACACTGCACAAGTAGTTTGTCATTTATGTTGCATATCTCTTGGTCCACTGTCTGGCTATCCTGTCATGTTCTGCTCTGTTGGTCAGGTACTGAGTGGCTATGCTTCCAACCAGAGGGTCAGCTGCAAAAGGCAGGAGAAGATGCATCAGAAACCATTACACAATAAAAAAAGCCACCAAACCAAAACCACCACATGATTTAAAATACACAATCCGTTCCAAAATATAGTCTTTGTTAGGCCAGAAAATGCTGTGAGATATAGCAGGGCTCTTATCATACGAGACATTTCCAAGAGAAAGCACAGAGTCAATCAAGAATGGTCGGGGTTGGAAGGGACCCCTGGAGATTATTTAGTCCTACCCCCCCTGCTAAAGCAGGCACAATGAACAGAAAAAGAAAAGAGAACAGTCTGTTGTAGTTCTCTCCATATTAATGAATCATGCCTCAGCCAGGCACCTGGCTTTCACCCCTTTGGAAGGGGTTGCTGCGTGCAGGGGATGCTCAGCGAGCGCAGCCTGGCACACTCCCGTCACAGTGCTGGGCCAAGCCTCCTGTATGTTGGGGTATCGGCACTGTACGATACACACCCAGGGGATCCAGTTTGCTTCAGGAGTCACCAAACTTCTGTATCAAAGAGGCTAATCCATCTCACCCCGATCATTACTATTCTTTTGTATGTGAACTGTCATCTTAGCACTACTGCTCAGTTCCTGCCCTGACTGCGGGCAATTGGCATTCATTGCCTAATGACAGTGGTCACACGATTGTTGCTGAGAAACTGTACTGCTTCCAGGGGAGTTCCTCCCCTCCCAACAGGAACAAGGAACTCTCTTTGAAAAAGTGAAAAATCTCTCTGAACACCATCCCCCTCACATTTGCAAGACCAAACATTTCAATTGCTGTTTTAAGAGAAGGGACTTCCTGAAGGCCCTTCCAACCTGCGGGATTTATGAGTTTATAACTCAAGAGAACTTTGGTGCTTTCCTGGATCGACCACTCCCTGCAGCTCCTGCAACAGAGACCTTCAATGACATCAGCTTATTTTCTCCACCGTACCTTGGGGAAAGAAGGGCTTAATGCTATTTACTTTCTGTTGTGCCACAGGAGTGAAAAGTGCCATTAAACATGGGACCGCATCCAAGTGGGAGTGTTTCAGTCCCATTTTAAAAATATTATTTTTTTATTTAATCTGCATACAATAAGCATCCAAATTACATTCCATGGCAAATAAGTCAAACGACTAAGAGTGGATGCTCAGTAAACTATCAGCTCCTTACCCGGGTTGCAGTCTGTCAGAAGAGAACAAATAGACAGCAGGACCTTTGAAATAGTCAAAGCAGGGCTCCAGTTGTCTTTCAGGATATCCAGACAGATGACTCCCTGACTGTTGATGTTGCAGTGATAAATTCTGGTACGGAAAGTAACCTGGAATCACAGCATAAGAGACAGCAAGGGAGTCATTCCGTGCTGCCCAGGGATGCTGCCCCTTGCGCTCCCTGTTCTGCAGAACTTCTGTGGAGGCAGCTCCTCACTGCTCATTTCCAAACCCACTATTATTCAACAGAAGCGTGTGTGTTTACGGTAGTCATGGCTACCTTTAAAACATCTACCATGATGGTGCACAAACTGCTTTCACTCAGGCCCTCAGTCTGGCACCCACAAAAATTAGGACCTACTTTGTAGTACTGTATGCTATTTAATGAACATATTGCATGTCAAGAATGATCTAATCACAAACACAACTTTACTGCGGTTTCTGGAGGTGAAGAAGTAGACAGAACTTGGCTGCATGTGCAGTATTAGTTGATTTTTTCCTTTATTTCAAAAGCCTAAATATAGACCATGAAAATTAATATTTAAAATTGGAGTATTGTATTATTCTTGTTCAAATTAGCAATGAAATCTCTGCCGTACCCTTCATTAGGCAGGACATAATATACATCCAAAATAATGCTGTCACACTAGCTAACACCATCCTCGGTTTTAAATTATTTCAGACTAATAACAGTAGAGCATGTAAGCATTATTCTGCACAAATAAGAAGTTAGATATACGTAAGTGATTTAATTACATAAAGCATAGGAAAATGAGGAAAACTTTCTTTCTCATACTGATGCAGGGGGGAAAATCCATGTCTTCTGAAACTATTGCAAATTCAAAAACGATCATGTTCTTAAAAAAAATCCACAAGATTTTCACGAGGCGTTTGTCTAAAACTCTGCATCACTTCATTATAACAATCTTAACTCAGAGAATATTGAATTTTGTGAGTTTCAAAGAACTGAAATACATGGAGGGTATATTATTCTTTATGCTGTAATCCTGCAAATGAGAAAGATATCTGATTTATAATAGCAACATTGTAGCCAAAAGAGCCATAAGCTGTAGAAACGTTGTGTGGTAGAAGGTATTTAGTCTTTGCGAATGTCAGCAGAGTCCTTTTGGGTGAGCTGGGCAAGAGCTGTAGTTTGGCATTAAGGGAGAGGAGGATGGAACAACCTTTAACTTCTTTGATATCTGTTAGTAAATTGTGATTTCTTAAGTGTTCATACCATTTCTGAGCAAGGAAATGAAATTTTAGTTTAAGTTAAGGTTAATTTCATTTAATAAAAAGAGCTTTTGCTTCAAAATATCATCAAACAAGGCTGCTGATCTTGCTGGTAGTAAATAGATTGACGTCGTGCAATAGTGGAAATCATCACAGTAATTTACCCAATTTGAAGTCACAATATAACACTCTAGTTGTCTATCTAAAGTTATTTTAGTTTTCTGTTATTTTGCTAAAAATTACATGAAAATATATAACATAGAATGTGGTTCATAACAGAAAAGATTTTATTAGACATATATTTTAGTAGCTGGAATGAGAGGAAGGAACCATAAGGAGGTCTTGCACTGTCTTCTTTTAAAATTAATATATCTTGAATCTTAACTCTTGATCAGAATAATCATCTCATTTATCACTTGGTCAAGCTCGGAAATCAGTATTGACTGTGGTAATCAGGAAATGAATTAGACACAGGATTTTTCTGAAATTGCAAGCCCAGATTCTGGACCTTGTAGTTTTCAAGAGACCATAAACAGATTTGATATTCAGAAAGCAGTGAGCACTCCCTTGCTACAAGTTACATTCTTCTCACATGTGAAGAAATGATAAACACAATAAAAACCTTACCCTTACCTTTGGTGGCTTGAATGGATAGTCAGATGAAAATGTAATATCCAGGAAAAAAACACCTCCTTCGTATACAGACCCTGGAGGTCCAAGTATAGTAGATCTCCATTCATAAATGTTATCCCCTTTAGGACCGGCACTGTGTAAAGAAAGACGAGAGGAAGAAAGAGTCAGGTGTACCTTTGAGAGAGGCATTTTATGGATTCCCTTCTACATTCTTTTTGTTTAATACAAACCACTCGCCTACCTTAAATAAACCTCTGCCTAACTTCCAACTGATTTTAGGAGGCTCAGTGTTTTCAACAGGCACGAAAGGTGGGCACTCTGCTGTCCCTTTGGAGATACAGCAATGAAATGGGTTGACCATGAACTACTGGACTGTCACTCTGAATGAAACATACCCCCAGATCTGCTTTCTCAAGTATGAGGTTGTTCTGAGCCTCTACATCATGCCCTTCCAATGACATCATATTCATACAAAAATGGAGTTGTATATCTTGACCACTTTCATCTTCTCCAGGCAATAAACGGATCACACCTTCATAAGCAATGTGACAGATACACATATATTGATACACGTTTACCGGCACTTGTTTCATGAGGCAGAGTGAAATGTTACACCCTTGGGCAGGAAAACTGGGAATGGGACAGACAGAACCAAGTAACCGGGAATTGAGCTTCTTACAGCACTGTTAATCCAAGTAACTATTTTCTTCAGGATATATTTGTGTTATGCCTCCAGGCAATCAGCATTGAGACTACTAGCCAAAAATAGTTTATTTTAAGAAGTACAATACTGAACACATTTCTCACCAGCGGAAGGGTTATTGCCTAATTAATTATTTAAGTAAAGCTTTGAAAGAAGGGATAATGAACAAGCATTTTCTTGACATCTGACACATCATACTTAATATTATCACACAGTAACTATCTAACCTCCTCACCAAAAAAAAAAAAAAGAAAAGAAAAAAAAAAATCAAAGCACAATCTTATTTCTGTATGCAAGTCTCAGGGTAAAAACCAAGCTAACCTTCTGCAAAAGGTCCTGAATCTGAACCATTGAGATCCAAACTGACTGCTAGGGAAAACACCACCACTTAGCTCACGCAGGCATGGTGGACTCATCCTGTCGATGCAGACAGGTCAATAATGCGGCACTGTAAGAGATCCTTTCAATTCTCCCCTCCTCAGCAGCCACATGGTGAAGTGTCCCTCATCCTTCTCCCTCTGCGGTCCCAAGGAACAGGTACTGAGGACTGTCATATGTGATTGCACATGAAACAAGCAACAGGGCATGGCACCAAGCTGTAGCCTGGATGTTTGTGGTTTCTGGCATTGCTCGACACTCAGAGGAGCCTCCCTACAACCCTCCAAGTGTTAATATAGAACAAGGCGCTTCCCACATCATGTCACCTCATATATTTGTCATACATATGTCCGCAGTCTATAACATGGCATGTGGGACATTCATCCTTACTATGTAGCCAAATGTGTGGAGACACTCATCAGAGACAAGGAATATGAGCAGTCTGCACTATGCATCTGCAATTCCTGCACCAAAAATGTAGCTATTTTTACATTTAGATCATATTTGAGAAACAACCAAAAGCTGATTTTGATTATGAATTCCCTTTCAATTCGTAATTTCCCAACATGTTTTTTATCTTGCGGATGTTTCATGTACTGAATGTTTAAACTGTTGCAGACCTTTCATTAACAGGACAAAATAATCATGGATTTTGGCTGACATCCTATTTAATTAAAACCAAAAAATCATTTGATGGAGCTGTAGCTATTTCCCCGTTGCCACAATGAAAGTAGGTAACAACAGTGTGCTGGCCTCCAGAGTACAGCTAAGAAAGAAAAACTAGAAGTGCTGTCAAAATAAAGTTGGGTCTAAAATCACTGATCTTATCATTCTATTTGCAATGCATGCACAAAAGTGGAAGAAAAACAGTAGATAAATTTTAGGGGGGGAAAAAAGGGAAATCCATAGGCAAGGAGGTCCATTTTCGATGATGTAATGAACCATTCGTACCCTCACTGACTCCAGAAGATAATTCCATTTATGCTGTCTAAAAAGCAATTAGTGTAAGAACTGAAAATATTGGGGCAATAATGACAATATTTAAAACCCACACAGGCCACTGAAATGTTTTAATTAATTCTTGACATTCATCAAGCTTACAGCTAATTAGTATTGTGCTTGGAAACCAAATTTCTATGGAGCAATTCAATTTCATCATTAGATGTCCTAATGACTGTTTTACAGTTTAATGCAGAGGTTAGTGCTCTTGCCTCGTGTGTCAGGTACCTTTCTTTCATACTTCTCTAACAGCTGGATGCAATTCAATCAGATTAATGAAATAGCTGAATTAAATTAGTGACATATTTCAGCTCAATGAATCAGTCACAATTAAGTGTGGCACCAGTCCGGTGCCAAACTATCTGGTAATCACTCACCAAGTCAGAGCAAGGGCACCTATCAGCTAGTAGCCAGAAGCTAAGTGCAATAACTCTCTGCCCATTACTAGCTGCTATCCTCTTCTATACTGCCGCTAGCAATATATAAAAGGATCGGGCTATAATGGGAGAAAGGGAATTCCTAACCTTGTTAGAGGAAGAAAATGCTGTGTTCGAAACCCCTCCTACTGCTGAGAAAAGATTGCTGCAATGTCAAAAGTAATACAAAGCTGTAACAATAACCGCTCTCAGATGAAGGAGAAAATTGTTAAATCAAACAATTTCATTACACCTGAATGAGGTTGGTGGAATTTCTATTAAACAGCTGAAGTGGTGTCTCACCTCCAGTGATGTAAAAGATACCCCTGCTTCAGTAGCCACCTGAAAATCCTCACCATTACTATATTATTGGTGTGAGGAGACACAAGATTAAAGAGCAGAAACAAAACATCACACTTGGCTTCTACCACCCGTATATTTCCACTGGGGATCGTCCTCAGCCAGCCATACCCTACTTTGTCTTTTGTATACCTACCAAGGTAATTTTTTTGGGAAGTAAACAAACCTACACTCTCTAAGGCTCAGCAAAACACACCAGATGTATTCACAGCAGTCTTGGCCTCTGCAGCGATTTCCACAAGGACAGGACAGTGTGGTTACACCCATGTGGACAGGACACTGGGGTTACACCTACGCGGACGACTGCGGGGAAAGAGCAGAAAGTGCAGCCCTGCCTCAGGTAACACTTCGGTTGGGTACCGAGCTGCGAGTCCTGGAGCCCTGCTGGACTCGCTGTCTCCAACTCTCCCTCACCACAGAGCATTGTCCTGGTGCTGCAGAAAGTCACAAGGAGGGAACCGCTGCTCCCTGGTGCAAATCCAACTTATCGTTCCCACAGAGGACAGCAAAAATCCTGGGCTGAAAACTGGGAATAAGGAAGCTTTCCTCTGTCCGCAATTTTCTATTTCATTGATACACCCAGAAGAAATACTCTCTTTCTGTTGGGCACTAAAGAGGCTGGCACAGGAGGTGCTTCTAGGGGCTGTGCTCGAGCTCTTTATTCCCAGAAGTTCTCCTGCTATTCAAGAGACTCACTCTCCTATTGCAAGCATAGGCTGCAAGCATCTCGCCTTAAACCTTGAGAGCCGTGGTGAGCCTAGGAATCTCTCTCGTTCTCTGCCACGCTGGACAGAATACCCCAGGCAGAGTGCTACCACGGGCACTTTCCATGGTTTTCTTCCCTTTCCTGTTTTCATCACCTGAAGACCCAGGTCCTTCTGACTTCCCCCATGGAATCCATCTAGACACAAAATCCTCCTCTATTCTGTCCTTTAAAAATCAAAATCCTGACGGAACAATGGATCTGAAGACAACTTCAGTGTTTTGGCTACACTGTATACATGTGCAGTTCACTGCTACCAGCCTGCTGCCCTCCTAAATTAGCCTACAGAACATCAACAATTCAGTAAAGGCACCGCCAGTATATTTTCAACACAAGAACCGCTTGATTAATTTTTTAAAATATGGGCTACAAAACTCTCAGACAAAATAACAAAGCAAATTAATTGAAATGACAAAATATTCTTTGCAAAGTTAAGGGGTTTTTTACTTCATCATAAAAGCTGGATTAATTTCTTTTAAATAAATTAGATAAATTGATAGAATAAAATTAACTGGCTACATCTGCTTCCTAAGTAAATATTCATTATGCCACTTCACTGAGGGATATAAACCTGATCTAGATAAGACAAAGGATTTATAACCACACTCTATCCAAGCTAGTCTGCTGAAGAGATTTAATTTACAAGTGTGACTTCAGATGGTGAATTTGAGAAGACATGAGGTTACTCTAGAGGCCCATGGGGTCAGACCAGGTCCTTTAAACCGAACTCTGCTGAACCCTGGCTCTCAGGTTTCACGAAGATGAAGAACAGCTTTTCCAGCACAGTGCTATGAGCATTCACATGGATGGAGCGGCATTCACACCAGCAAGAAGTCTGTTAGAGTCCTGATGCAGTGGTTACAGAAATCAGAATTCAGCATTTGTTACAATTCACTAAATCAGAAGGCATTAGAGCTGCCCATATGGAACTAGCTGCAGGATGAGAAATTTCCAATCTACACGATGCTAATAGCATGCTGCTTTCTGCACTTGCTAAATGCGCTTCTCCTGTCAACAGCACTCCTCTGAAACACGAGGCTCTAAATTTGGTGACAGAATGCAACTTCATAGTACTGAGACTGTGACAAGGTGAGGGGTGAAGGAAGATGTAATTTAGCTAGATCTGATGTTAACTCTGTGTTATACTTCATTATGAGAAACAATTTGAGTCTGTAATAGGATACAACTGAGGGGGGGAAAAACCGATCTGTTTTTTTAGGAAGCTTCTCAACAGTGAAGTCTGCCAGACTCTAAAATGTTAATGAGAAATGTCATTGGTACCATAAAACTAAAGGTACTGGTCTATATCCCCAGATGCCCATTGGGTGTGCCTACCTAGCACAGGTTTAAGTGGTGGAATATTTTCCCACGTTCTCGTTTCAAAGGCCTCACACTGAGGTCTCACAAAGGCAGCAGCTAACAAACCAAATGGGGTACCTGGCATGACGGTTATGTAGGGAAAGAGCCCCCTCCATCCTCCCCAAACTTTTATCTCAAGATGAGATTCAGCAAAAGTAAAACTCCCTAAGCTCTTCACGGGCTGCTCAACCACAGCAACTCTGTCACAACGGTATAATTATAATTTTTACAGCAATGTAAGTGAAGACAGTGCTTTAAGAAAGGAGTAAGATATCTTTTTTGATTTTTCTTAATTCAACCGAAGGTACTAAGGAAAGGAAGAATGAATGCCCTTAAGTATGTTCCACAACCTCATCCTTGAAAAATCCACTTCACAAAGCTACATAGTGCGCCTTGCAAAACCCACAACCCATCTTCAGAAATTGAATTTTACAAATCCTGCTGTAAGAAAGGCACTCAGCATGTTACCAGCATGAAAGGCTTTGTATTGGACAGCAATGTCTCAACTAAAGCTGTTGGATGATGCTCTAGTTCAGTACCATGCCACTAGAGGCTAATGGGGCTGTAACAGATCCTACCAGCATATACAATTCAGGCAAATACACAGGTTCCATCTGTAGCGAGTCTGCCTGCCTTGCCATCAAAGCTTCCAAGCTTGACGAACTCATCTCCAGTGGAAGGAGGAAGCCCCAGGCTCAGGTAACTTCAAGTTACTGCAGAGCTGGGGCCTCGTATCTGACATGTATGGTAGCTAGTGTGGATGCTGATGTTTGCACCTCAGACTTCCCAGAAAATTGGGGTAGAGAGATCAGTGACTCTGCAGCACAAGGAGCATCTAAAAACTCCCTAATACCAAGGTTCTCCACCTCCCTCTGGTGACACCTGCCTTTCACTGACTGCATGGGGAGCTTGGCTCCTCACTCAAGCCTCTATGCTCAGTACTGTAGAAAATCCTCCTCACCCTCCATGCAGTGAGAAAAGGTTGTCTAGCTCTGTATTCACACACTACCGTGTAGCACACTGGCTTTTCATCTAGACCTAGGTACACACTGCCATGCTGCTGGTAAATAAATAAATAAAAATAAATAAATAAATAAATAAAGTCCTCACAAGGAACCAAGGGATCTCTGTCTGGTGCAAACTAGCTGACAGTTCAGTGTTACCCTGTGAAGCCTGGAGAGAGCACAAATCACCTACCACTAGCTGTAATTTAATGTTAAACATGGGAATGGAAAGATGCTCAGATTATTTTCCTGCTTTGATATTTTCAACATTTTGAAGAAAATTTACCCATTACCATTTTTCCTAATCCTCCTTCCCCAATTGTTGCGTTGCTCTTGTATTTTTGGTTACAGAGCGCAAGAAAGGAAATGAACATTAATTGACACACTTGTGGCTTTCAGTCCTGTGACCTTTAAAAACTAACAAGTATGGACAGCAATTTCCAGTTTCTTTATTTTTCAATGCCTCATTTACAGGGTCTTCTGGAGCGTTGCTTCTCAGCGTTCGTGTTATCAGCACCAGTGCCTAAGCACCTCTACTTACAGAATGGAGGTAGTACATCCTCTATACACAGAAAGCATACTGGTTTCACTGGCAAGAGCCTCAAGTATAGCCCTAATTTTTGGATTACAGCATTCTTCTAGGGTTGGACACATGTGGGTTGTCTACAGCAATATATCAAAACCGTGCTGAAAACACTTTTTTATAAGGTACTCACTATTATTAAGGTTTCCAGGTTATGTGCAATTTCTTACAAAGAAGTAGTTTCAGTCTGTTGTGTTCTTTATATAGCTACAACTGTTCTTATTTTACCTGCCACTGAACTATCTGCTACATCTGTTTGCTGAAAAAGGTTATTTACTGCTTCTAGCAGATCCACAGAGGCTCTGTGTAACTGAGGATAGGCACAGTCTAGTTCACTGTACAAACCCCTTTGCTTCTGTCACTTCCTTAAAATCTATCATGCCCTTAAGACTGAAATCTAGAAATTACTGTTGAAAAAAAGCACCTATTTTTAACTCATGGATCCCCTGCTAATTCAGCTGGTTGTAAAGCAGTGCAGGACTTGTGCCTGGGGCCATGGTTTGATGCAACAGTAAATCCAACTTGAGAGCTCCTCCTACCAGATCAAAAGCAGCATAGCTACAAAGCAAAGTGCTGATCCAACGTAAACTGGCTTGGCCAAACCGTCTAAGTTCCAAACTGTCAGTGGATTAGCTTTATAACACCAGGCTTTGTGCTTAATCAGGTATCATTTGTCCTCCTGCAGCCAGCATAAAGAGGGCATAAACTTTAGATTGCACAGTCCAGCTTAGAAATGTAATCATGTGGCTGTATTTGGTTCACGTCAAATGGTACCATTAGGGGAATCTAACCAAGTGCAGATCTGCTATTAATCACCCTAAAGAGAAAGATGCCAGATTGTAGTGTTTTAGACGATTAAAACCTTCAGCGCTAAACTTGCCATTAGTAGAAGAATATACACTGTTGTTACTAAAGGAAGCTGAGTAACAAATCATTTGATAATTCCATCAAAGCTGTAATATGTAGATAACCCAAGTAATGTATTCTGGAAAGCTGATAGTTTTTCCACTGCCAAAAGCCCCATTAAATTAGTTCATTGCGACAATAGGTCAACTTTACTTTCCTCTCTGTATTCCTGCTAGTTACTAGGACCTTTCTTGCTGCTGTTAGAAGTCTGCTCAGGTTCTCTCCATCTTCCAGAACAACGGTAGCCAATCATGGAGGCAGAATTCCTGTAATTTTTCTTTTGAAAAATAACTAACCCCAGAACATAGTTTGTTAAATTACATCAGAAATACTGAATTTAAACCAGGTAACAAAACATATCAGATTGTTTCTGTCTATGCTCTTGACAGAGGACTTGTAAATATGTACTACCCAGGCAATACATAAAGTTTACCAAACATGAGTTGGTTTTGAAAGCACAGAAATCACAAGATTCATAGGCACGAAGAAAGTTTGTCCTGAACATTTGGTTTATTTTAAATATCTTGAAATCTGCATAGAAGTCCCTCTCACATGCTGACACTACAGATATCATCCATACTCCCTATTAAAACACAGAGCAGGACAGTCAGAAAGAGAAACATTTCCTGCTACTTTAGCATGTGTTCATAATAACAAAGCCGTAATTTAGCATAAAATGAAAGATCAGCTCCCTGTCATCAGTGTTGAAACCCTAGTAGTACTAGTGGCAAAACGTGTGCTATTTTCTTGATGTTGGTGTAAAGCCCAATTTGTATTAAGGCCAAATCTCTTTGTCACAGAAATTTGGCTACGAGGTATACAGTTCACCTTTTCCTTCCACTCAAAATTACTGAAAAACCTGTATGTAGCAAACATGGCAAATTTTGCTTTTCTTCCATGAGAGAGAATCCTTCTCAACTCCCTAACACAAACAAAGCTCATTTGGGATACACATATATTTTATTCTTCAATATGTTACAGCCTCCATACCGAAAGGCTTGCCGGGTACCTGAGAATTTGTGCAGCCTTAGTTTAAGGCGTCTGCCCACAAATACACAAAATGGAGGCACTCGGACACAGGATCATTTGCCTAATGTCATCCAGAAAATGTGAGCTGTGGAGTATGACTGCAATGTAAATCTTCCAAATCCCAGGCCATCACCTTACCCATTGAACTGAGATTACACTATTACTAGCTCATTCAATAGTTCTGTGGCATCCACGTGTTTTAGACATCAGTCATCTCCATCATTCACTGCAAAGTCTTCATGTCCAAAAGCTAAGTGACACAGAGAAATCCAGCTGAGGATTTCCTACCAATATTTTCAATGACGCTTTTAACGTAACAAAAAAAATCTATTATTCCCAACATCCTTTATGCACACACTTCGGATGGAAGAAAGAACAGTTAAAACAATTAATTTCTCTAACAGATCTAATGAATCTAAAAATACAACTGGCTTTAAAACTGTAGTAAACTTATAAAGATTCGTGCCTAGGAACAATAACCAGGCAACCTTCAACAGACTAAGCCTGCAAGTCAACTAGACCTGTTCAAATGAAGTTCCCAGCTATCGATTTACCCAAAATACCTAAACATTAGGCAATTTCAAATACTGACGGATGTATTAAAAAATCTTTCACTGTTCTGTGGATGATGTTTTGTTTTTTAAGGAAGGTAAACGTATCTTCAGCCAAAAATTGACAAGAACTCCACCTATGACCAGTTCTTTTCAAGACAGAAAGCACATGAGTGAATTAGAGAATCATCACAGCCTGACAATTCAAGCCTAAAGGCAGACCCCATGATTAAACCTGTGAATGGTGTTAATGTTGTGGAAAAACTTTCTTCTAATATTGTAAAAGGAGAAAGTGCAATTTAGTGAACATGATTTATTCAGGGACCATGCCAAGGGCCACAAAAGAGAGACTTGCTGGGAAGTCACCTTCACTGAAATGCGGGTATCCACCCGTCCGGAAGATGAACACCTAACGTGTCTGGTGCCACCACAGGGGAACCTCCTCTTCCGGGATGTCCAGGATTGGGCTTCTCCACCACTTCACAGCCATAGAACTAGCTACAAGTTGTCTCCTCCTCCGTCACCCCCCAAGAATCAGCTTTCAACTCCAGCAACAAAGTTACAGCTTGCCCACACCGAGAGGGAGAAAAGACAAAACCAGTCAGTTGGATAGCCTGCTGCCATTAAAACACATTAACACTCTGAATAAGAAGCACCTACTTAGGGATTTAATGATCTTTAATACATGCATATTAGTTTCACACTTTTAGGTGCTTCATACTAACTTCCTGAATGTTGCCCTGCAGCAAGCACTGAATATTCTCCCTCAAAAGAAGTCTGTATTGCCATCATCTAAGGCACTTCTCAGTTCAGTCTTCCTAACCTTCTAGCATAGGCTTTCTTCCAAATGTAATTCTATTATTACTTTTAAAAACTTCCTCCCTCTTGCCTCTATCCATTTCCACATCACACTGTACAGCCTAACAAAACAGCAAATACTGTGCCACAGCTCCCCGTGTCGGGTGCCTAACTTGAAGCCATGAAAGTCTGATGGCAGTCTCTATAACCAGTAAATGGCTATATTTCTCCAGAATAAAATTGACCTTTTCTGGCTCATACACATACACCTTCCCCACCTACAGCACCATAAAGAAGACTTCTCAAGTCTCTTTCCTAACATGAGTGGGGTCACTACAGGGCTTTTGTCCCTGGCTGCTTTGTCTGAATGGAAAGAAGTCAGCTGTTTTGAAGGGGTGTGAACCTGGTCAGCCAAAACCCAAGAACTCTGTTCAACGCAATGGTCTGGTGTGCAGAAGGCCTGTCTTTAGTCCGGTTCCCACACTGGTTAACAAATTTTCTTACACTGAGGAATGATTAAATGAGATTTTCACCTTTTCACAAAATTCATGGTCTGAAATGATCATCAGAGCTCTTGGCTATGGGCTTTAAACTCTGCTTAAAGCAAAATGATGACAAGTTTCACATTCAGTGCAGGGCGTGAGCTTATCATTGTTGACAATTTTAATATATTTAATCTATTATTTGATATTAGATTTTTTACCTTTGTACTTTTAACAAAACAGTTCTGCAAATAAGCTTTTGCCAATCTGAATATATAAATCAAACCTCTGGGGTATAACATGTTCCAGTAGACTGAGTGCAAGGTGACCGGTGCTGTCTCACAACCAATTAACCCCAGAAAAACCAGCCCTGTGCCTCCTCTTACTCCTTCCCTTCTCTTGACACTTGTAGAGGTGCTTGTGAAATCACATGTGGAATTGCTCTGCGGTGCTGAGCGGGTTGAGAAGGAGCAAGGGATTGCTGTCAGGCTGCCTGCGCTCCTGGAAGCAGGAGCTGGCTGCAGCCTGGCTCGGCTGCCAGCCTCAACACAAGAACGGGAGCGAGAGCTGCAGCGGGCGGTAGGGCAGAAGAGGGGGGATGCAGCAGCTCAACCTCAGTTGGCTTAAAACATGCTAGAATTATACTCTGCAAACACAATTCTGGATCCACAGTGTCCTATTTACTAAAGTAGAGGCTCAGGATCCTCCCTCTGTCTCTTCACCATCCCACTCTGCCCACTTAGTACATAAGCTGTAGAGTGACCCAGCACTGTGAGCAGTAACTGGCCCGTACCTAAAGCAGACTTGATTCAGCTGCTAAACATTCACCCAACAATGTACATTTCACTAGCTGAATATGTATATTTGGAGAGTTTCAAAACGAAAGCAGTTGAGGATAGGAATCTGTTTTGTATAACGCAGAATTGGAGACAGCTGAAGCAACACTTGGTATAGCGTAGAAATAAATGTAGCTTGTGTATTAAAAGCATTAAAAAAACCTGTAAATACCAGCTTTAGCTCCAAAAGCACAGCAATTCAAAGGAATGGAGAAAGCATCATGCATACAAATAGACAGAAATCAATGTCTGATATGAGTTCATTTTACTCCACAAAAGTGTACTACACTAAAGAAAAATGTGAAAATAATAATCATTCCAGGGAAACAAAAGTCAATAAACATCTAAGTGAATCAAGTCTCACTCAGTAAAATCTGTTTGTTGAAAAGCCAGCTCCAGCCCAACTATTGCTCCCTCTACCAATGTTAATTTAATGAGTAACTCTTCCAAATGAATTTTTCTCTGTGGAGACAGCTGTAGCATATGGAGCAGAAGTTGTCTGGGCTAGCCTTGGGAGCAGCGCTTTGTACCCCTCATCTAAGACAGTTGCCACCACTAAAGGATGAGCTAAGTAATTTGTGACCTGCACAGGGCTTTGCTGTAGAGCTTGGACCAGTGGTACCAGTGGACTAAAACACGCTGCAACTTCATTCCACGTTTTTACACATCTGTCTGTTCAGAACTTTGATCAAAGAGAAATGTACTTTTCCCCCACAGCCCAGATTCAAGGCAGCTGTTAGGGAAGTGGCAGTTTACTGCCTGCAGTAGGATGCAGCACCTCAGAGCACGGGCAAAGCAAAAGCACATGGGCAGCACCAACATCTTCCTGGGCACTAAACCCTTCTTTCCAATAGATCACGTTGCAGCACCAGTTGCACTACACTCAGGAGCTAGATACCACCACAGCAAGGACACAGAATGGCTGTAACCTCAAGAAGAAAAGGCTCAGGCTGTGTATGGTTTTTATTTGACACTATAAGCATGATTTATCAGAGGAAAGAATACACTTAATGACTACTGTTGCAAAATTCATTGGGTTATATACAAATTAAGTATAATCTCTTCCAACATGTTCTAATATTATATATTGATACATAACTCTACTTCCTTTATAGTCTCAGTGATAATTTAGGGAACACCCTTACCCACACATTTGCTTACATTTTCAATCTAGGAAAAATAATGTTCTTTCTGATAACTAATCTCAATAAAGCTCTTTCTTTGCTGCAAATTTTAAAGTACGGCACTGCTAGAAAAATTCACTCAAGACAGTCTGCCTGCTCATTGTACTTAACAGATTCAGAGCTGAAAGGATAAATACTTTTACTAGTAGCTAGCCTGCTGGGATTGATTACTGATATTTAGATAATTAAATATTTGTAACAAAAAAAAGTAGGAGTAGATATTGCATTTTGGTCTTAACTATTTTTATCACAGGTGTCTAAGACAAGATCAATATTCTGTTTTACAGACGGAATAATACATGTGACAGGGCAATGACTCGCTAAAAGTGATAGTAAGGGACGGGATGGGGTACAGAAGCAAAGTCTCCCAAGTGTCTGACAAGTAACCAGCACCGGGTCTCAGCGGTTCCCATTCAGTGCTTGACGGTTCATAGGCCTGAACTTCAGAAACCACACAAACACACCTTACCCGATAACCAGGGTGTGCACAGGTGCTCCCAGGAGACAACTTACAAAATTAATCCAAATGCAAAGGGTTTTTTTCTTGTTCAAATCTTCCTTAATGAAATTTAAAAAATAGTGCTGGAAAATAACAGTAGTAGTGGTAATAGTAATAATAACAACGATAATGATACTAATGAAAGGATCAAACTCTGTGGCTGGGCTCTGGGTGCCTTGCACCTGAGCATGCTGCCATACCTCCCTGGAGAAGGTGACTCACCAGGTACCCAGCTCTACCAGCAGTCCCAAGCATCGCCTGCATTTTGGGCCGGGCAGAGGGAGGTAACTTACTCGAGCTGCCGCGCAGTCCCTGGGGAGCACAGCAAGCTGGTGTGGGACAGACTGGCAGATTGGCTCAGGCGGGGAAAGTCATAAACAGCTCTTTGATAGCTTGTTCCCCTTCCCCCACTGCACCTAGCAAATGCCAGCAGAGAGGACTATCGTGCAAAGGGAGAGATGCTGGGCATTTTTTTGGTAGGAGGTAGTTTTCCAAAGAGGTGCCCGGAGACTCTTCAATAGCCGACTCATAATTTGTGAATGCAAAGATGTAGCTTTTCAGGGTTTCGCTTCACCTCCCTCCTGCTCCCCCTCCAGTGCAAGCAGCCGCAGCTCTCATAGGGCAGGACTCCATAGGAGCTGGAAGCTAATTACCAGATGTCTTGTAAATCTTTCCAATCTGCACAACTTAATTCGGTTTGCAATGCTTAACATCAGCTCTTTTGGAACCTTTTCATCCTTATTTCTGTGTAACAAATTTTCAACAAGCCAGGAGTTCTTTGTTCTCTCCTAATAAAACAACCTAAAATGTTAACAGTTCAGCATGAAACTAATGAACTAAATGCACTTTTCTGGAGATCTGAACAGAAGTACAGGCTTTTCCAGATTTATGTGAAAATTTATTAATTCTGGAAAATGTGCTTTGGGCTGTTTCTTTAAAGTAACTTTAGAACTACAAAAATGAATACAAACAACGGTCGTAAATTATTTATGTGTTTTGCTAAACATATGGGCACTCAAATGCTGCGCTTATTGAGGACAACTTAAATGAAAATCTTAAAGGGGGCTGAAAAGAGAAGTGGACCAAGTCAGATGTCTGCTCGGATGCAACTGTTCTGTCCACAAAATTTTACGCTGAATAACTGCTAGTGGCGATACAGAGATGTTCTGCAGAGCATTGAGCATTCAAGTCTACAATTTACATGAATGGAAATGATTTTCATTTGCTTCCTCTTGGGGGATACAGTGAAAAGTACGAAGAGTGAACAGTTGATTGAGTATTTCTGATCCTACAGTACTGCTGACACAGGAGACTGTCAGTTCTCCTTAACCTGTTTCAGTGGGATCCATACCAAGTAACCATATGGATTTAGTATGAAGCAGGAATATAGCCCCCCCTCACATGACTCCTCCAGCTGGCAGAGTTGTGAGGGGTTTGACCTAACCACAGAAGAAGGCTGGTGACATCTCCAAAGGTGCAGCTGATTACAGAGCCAATGCCTGACCATGCTCTGACTGTGCTACGGAAGGAAAGATGACTCTGAACTACCTAGGAAACATGTCCTATGCTCAGGGCCAAGAGGAATGGGTGACATAGAGCTTTTTGCTACCTATATAGCGGGAATGTCCTGTTTAACATTAAAGTTGCTTTATTTAAACCTCTTCGGCCAAAAGAAACAAAGCAAGAACTTGCACCTTGGGCACAACCCCCAGGCTGCTGGATGCCACCTGCTCTGGAAAGACTCTCATGACTAAAACTGGAAGCAGTACTTTCACTTTTATTTTCTACAAATTCTACCTTGTGGATGCTGCAGATTACATGGTGTAAAAATAAATAACCTTTTTCAGCACTCAGTATTAAAAGTATTTAGATGCATGCATTTTGGATAATAAGCCTAAAATACACTATACATCTTGGTAGTTGAAGATTATCTGCTATAAGTGGCATCTTTCTTCCCCCCAAAATACTAACTTAAATACCCAAAATATTGTTCTCAGCACATTATTTTCACAAAATCATTCAGGAAACATCAAGTTTATAGGAACTGCCACTATAGAAGGAGCAGCTATGCCCCAAACCAAGTGACATTTAAATCACAATCTTCATTTGAGCTGCTGTTGCAAGCAAACACTGGTATTAACTACAAAACCTCAAAAGTGGCAAACATATAATTAGTGGCTGTGTTCACATATGGACAACTATCCAGGAGGATTATAGTCACATGAAGCTCCCGCTTTGGCAGGCACAGAACAACATGATTCCTCCATCACCAGTACGGCCACAGCTCCCAAGCAGCAAAACTCAGTGAGAGAGGACTGGACCCTTCTGCCACATGTTACATCCTTCATGCCTTCGGAAGAAAGGAAGCAAGAGGCCTCATTCATTCAAAAGAATTCCAGACAACAAGGTAGAAGAGTTGCCCCCATTTACAGAAGTGCACCTGCAATACCTGAAAGACAGTGCCACTCCCGAACTACGTGACTGTGATGAACTTGAGGCCCACGTGGGTATGCCATAAGGGAGCCAAAAGCATAATGCTAAGGCAGCAGCAGTGTTTTTTCCCAATCAGACTAAAAGCAATAAACTGTTTAAAATATATTCTAGGAAAGGAAGTATTGCAAAATCTGTTACTGTTCTCCTGCTGAGAGTCAATGGTGAAGTGATGACACCAGTAATTTCTATCTGACTTTTTCCATATGCTTTTCTTGCATTCAATGGGAACAGTCACTCTTGTCAGCTCTAAGGAGCCCACCCTAAGTTTTTGTGTATTAAAGATAAAAAAAAGTCTTAAACTGTTTTCCTCCAGGGCACTTGGCTCCCCATGCGATCCTGAATGCCTTAAACACTTACAAATGCTTCTTTTCTTCAAATGTTAACAAATTTCAGTCATTATTAGAGCAATTTTATGAGTATAGTTTTGTGAAAAGATAAATCTCCTAACACGCTCTGAAACAGTCACTCTACAACACTTCCCTGCGCCTCTCAAACACTTCAGAGCAGGCACCTCCCTTTAAAGATCTGCCCTGGAGAGACCTCCAGCGCCCAGCATGACCTCATTAACCATTGACTCATCTGAGCCATGGAAGCAGCAGAGGGCCACCTTTAACACAAGGCACAAAACCACTGAAGATATGAAGACAGTGATTAGCAATATGAAGTGGAACATATCATGATGATATATTCTGGATGATGCTTCTTAACATTCTTCTTTCCATTTTTAGAGCTTTATACATACTCTGCAGATTGGCATTTCTGTGCTTCTCAGATCAACTAAGTGGCTATGCCAAGCTTTCCTACAAACAAGAATTACATTAGTCACTTAAACATCAACTGCCTACACAGTCATGAACTAATCCACTCAGCTCAATTATACTGCAGGTACAAATCCTGACCAGACCTGCAGTCTGATGGGGGGAGAACTTTGTGGAGCTCAGAAAAGGGGGAACTTGCGGGGCTCTGGGGAGTGGGTGCCATTGGGACGCACCTCAGGAACCTGAGCATCCTCCCCAGAGAGCGGGTATGGAGCAGAGAGGAGCCATCTCTCAAATACCTGGGCCTTGAACATCTCTAATGCTGTGAAAGTCAATCCATTCAAAAGCCAGGAGGCAATTTTGTTGGCACTCCCAAAAAAGTGCTGCCTAACAAACAGGCACAGGCTGGATTTTAGCTTCTGAATGGTCTCTAGGCACAGCTCCAAGCAATGCATCATGGAGTCAAGACACAAGGTGAAGCAGGTACGGATAAGGGCCACATTCAAAACAGCATGGTACATTCAATATGCCAAGCATAAATAAACTAAATATAGCTGTCTATTTGGCATCAGAAAGCATCCAACAGAAAAGTAAATCCCAACTTTCAAACATTGACTTGCCCCCACCCTTATCTACTTGCTGTTTGATTAATTTTGACAAGTTAGGTCAACAAAACTGATGTACCACTTCTGCAGACTGAAGGTTTCCAGGCTCTTTTTCAAGCTTTTCTACACCACTCCACTCCATTCACAGTCTTCTCAACCCCCCTCCAGAAATGCAAGGAAAGTATATATCTTTCACTAAAACCTCAGCCAGCAGAGTCCGACCGCGGTTCTCCCAGAACGTGCCCACATTTGCTCTACCTCTCTCCCTCCGTTTGGCTCAGCCGAGCACCTTCCATCCACTCTCAAAGAGATATTCTTCCTCTTCCCCTGAATATGCTCCTAGCACTCCTTCAAACTGTTGCTCTTCTTACAATTAAGACAGCCTTCATCTCATGAAGACAAAATTCCTTTTCCTTGACACTCTAACAGACTCAAGGAAGAAATACTAATTATAAATGGCAGAGTTATCTGCTGCTTATCTATTGAAAATAATTCATCAGATAAACAGACAGCAATACCTAAGTATCTTTCACCATCACAGATTCCAACACAGATTGAATTATTCACCTTAGACTCATATTCAAACTGGAGAAGTTTTGTTTATAAAACTTTTCTTCTGAGCGTGCCTGAGATAACCACATAACAACCAGAAACTACTGAAAACTAGAGTATTTTTTCCTTCCTGGATTTCTAGTTAAATGAATGCAATGATCCTCTCTGTGCATGGTAAAATACTGCTTAATTGGTTTATGCCTGTTGCATAATAGCATAGAAATAATCTATCATGGTTTTACTACAAATTAAGTCTAAAGAGGATGGTACACTGCCTATAGCTGTTTGCACGTTAATCTCAAACAACTCTATCAATGCAAATCTGCTGTAGTTGCCTGAAATACTTTGATCTGTTATCAGTGTTTATATTTCTACTGTCAACATTTATTTCTCCTTAAAAATCTTTCTTTTTAATCTAGAAATATTTCAGTAGTGAAGAATAGAAATAGAAAAGGAAAATTACAAGGAAATATTAGAGGGGATTGATCAAATATTCATAAACCTAGGAAATGCTAAATTTGAAGTTACACATGATGACCTCAATTCTAAACACTCCTACAAGTTCCTGAAGTTCTCTTTAACTATCTGTCTGTACATTCTACCTTAAATAATTTTTCACAACTTTAGAGATACCGCTTTTAGTAAGACAAATATTTTGTATCTATAACCTATAGAGCAAATCGTCTATACCCAGCTTTCTGCCAGTCAAAAAATACCAACATACCAGAGAACACCTATGGCTCATACGCTGAATCAAGTTCACCACTAACACAGCCCCTGAAACAACTACGAGGAACACAGCTCCACTGCTAAAGTGAATTACATGTTATATGATTATTAACCTTGATAGGAAAGAAAAAGTCTTGGACAATAGTCTTGTTTTTTTCCTAGACAAAAAGTCTTGTTTTTTTCCTAGAAAAGACATCGAACTAATGCCAGTGTTATAACACAAGAATGATTAAAATATACAAGACAGAAAATATTACAGGATGTATTAAGTGTTTATGAAAACATAGGCAAAAATAGCACCATCAATTTGAAAAACAAACAGTAATTTAAAGGGACTGTATAGTACAGGACAGTTGTATGTGCAATTTTAGAGATATTGCAAGAAGTCTGCTTAACATGAAAAATCCATATGTATGAACATTCAGATTTGCAATTGTTTGACACCTGGACATTTGTAAAGCTATCCAAGCAGCAGCAGCAGCTGCATTCCTTCTGAGCTTAGCCTCTGAATCCTCATTTTTTTGTAAGAAAGCCAAAAAATGGTAAGGCACAAGAAAATCTCTGACTTCTTCGCAGTAAATTCTCAGCCAAACACTCTGAGATTTGCTTGCTCTCAGTCCCCTGAGTATTACATTTTATACACTTGCCAAGCACAAGACCTTTCCCTGCCTCCTCCTTTCTTTCAGCCACTTGACGCTCCTGTTACTTTTCTGCAACTTGTAGCTAAACCAGAGCTTAAGACAATACATGTCAATACTCAAATATCCATAAAAAAGATATAAGATTGAATAATTTATTCTGCAGACCCTCAAGAGTGAGAATGACTTTCATCTGTAAAGAAATCATTTCATCTTCCCTCTGTCTCAATAAAATCGTCCTTTTTGTTTGTTTGTTTTTAATTTGGAACAGATAAACAACAGAAACATTTGGGTTCTTTGGATTTAGTTTTCTCAAACACTTTATTTTTACTTTAACTGAGGACGCTGATTAAAAAATATATCTGCATTACTGAAGAAGACATAATAATGATCCCAGCAGCGGCGTGCGTCTCCCTGACGGACAAAGAAAGTTCATCAGCCTGAGGCTGGATATCCCAGTCTCGCAGTGCAGGAACACTCACAGAAGACATATTGGCAAAAGCACCCAAAACCCAGTTAAAACCTACAAAAACATTCTCAGGAATTTCTGCACAGCTGCTGAATCATGACCAAATCCTTCAAGAACAATCAGGCTCCAGCAGTAGAAACAAGCAACTAGTAAGAAGCAAGAGCAGCAGCAAACTCCACCAGTGTGTGGGGCACATAAATAATACGGACACTTATGAAAGTTGCTTTTCCCAAAACTCACATCAGTGCCACCACGCTGCTCGGCTCTGGGAATATACGCCATACAGAGACTGAGGGAGGCACGAGCTGGCCTTGTCTGTGGTGACTCCATGAACGAAGCTTAGAAACAAGCCAGCTCGCGTCTGAGCGCAGCATCAGTCCCCACCTGGCACAAGACAGGTAATGCTGAGGAGAAACTAAAGCCATCTGTGTGGTGTTTATTGATTCAGGCCTCCACCAGCTGGACAGTGCCTGGGCTGTGCCCTATGCCATAACTGAGAGGAGTTTGTGAAGTCAAACACCACCTCCAGACTTCAGGGGATCCCATGCGTGTTGTAACAACAAAAACCCAACAACAACAAACCAGAAAGACCCAAACTTGGGTTGTTTTTTTAATCACACTTTCCTCAGAAACACCAAAAGTAAACTCTGTTGAGGTAGGGAATAATTTGCTTATTTGACAAAGTAAACGAGTTGATGTCAGCAGACTCACTGTATCCCAAGGAATTGCAACCAAATGAAGGTGCTCACACAGGATTTTAAAGAAAGATAAATCTGGCTGGAAAGGGGTCGGTACTGTTCCCTCAGCCCTGGCTGCCTGCCCCCCATATGTCCTGCACCGAAAGGGTGGACAGGGTGCCCTGTACTAGACCCGTCAGTGGTCTTAGATGGGAATACCAGTTGGAGGAGAGGTAACAGATGTCTTTGTTCTGACAGAAGTAGCGCACACACAGCGACAAGCAGTACCAAGTGTGAAATTTGACTCCAAGACAAGATTCAACTTCTTTTCTGCATGCTGCCACAACATTAACTTTTGAAGCCTAATTATGATTATTGAAATTTCAATAAACTCACTCCACTGCTGAACAACAAACCGAAACATGTTATCGGGCAGGGATTTGTTCAGAGCCGCTAAGGATACACTTGGCACATCCCACTTCTCTGTTCATTTCAGTGGGGCTGTTCCAGAGCAAACACACATTGAGAAAAATTTAAATAGTCTGGAGCAGCTGGATGCAATCTTGATTCTTACTTAGGAGAGCAGTGTTCAAAAGCATGTCCAAAAATGAACCCCAAGCCGCATGCTCAGATCCAAACTTGGAGGGGGAATTCACAGGGCAGCCGAGAAGCTGTCAGCAGTGGGTCTGTGGGAACTGGTGGAGAGGAGCAGAGGACCGGTGGTTACGGAACATCAGACAGCAGCTCAGTTTTATTGTCTAGGAAGTGTTACAAATGTCAGCAGTGAGGTGTGAACTAAAAGGAGCCTTAAAATGGTAAATGAGATCAGCATAATACACAGCATTACCTGCTGTTCCTAAAGAGACAGAGTTTATGTTGGCTGGAATAATTTTAGAAACATCCCATGCAGAACATAGACGGGAGAATTTTCTGTTCTCCCCTTTCCTGAAGATTTACCAGGGACCTCACCTAGTTCTCAGGGAACCAGGGAGGATCTAGTGGGAAGAGTTGGTTTCTCACAACTAGCCACTGCCTTTGTCAGCCTGATGAGCAGGTTTAGCTCCTGAGCTGTTAATGGCTTTTACTTGCAAATCCAAGAAACGTGCAGCAGGGCAGGAGAGGGGGAGGCAATGAAGACCAACACAGACCCAAAACTTAGGACATTTTTCTATTTAAATGCTTTCTGGATAGATGCCCCCCCCCACATTTAATGGAGGGGTAGAAAAGATTTAATCTGTAGCTTTTCACAGGACATATGCAGGGTATACACTGGTCAGTATATTTAGCTAGTATAGGAAGTATTTTGCTGGCATTAGCTATGCAGAGCATTATTAAAACGAACAAGTGTACTCAGTCCCTTTGACCAAACTCTGTTCTCAGTTAGTCTCCTCTGAGGCTTGACTAATGTCACTCAGGTTAATGGAGTTGCTTTATACCAACACAGTATTACATTTTGGACACTAAGAAATGCTAGTAAGAATTTATTTAATTCAAAATTCCAAAAAGACAACAACTTGTGCTTTTACCTATAAATGTATAACAAAAGGATAAAGAATACTTTAATGTATAGCTAATGAATTAATATTAATAATTAACATTAAAAATTAACAATTAACATTAATAATGTATAGTTAATGAATTAGTATAGTTAATGAATTAATAAACAGCATAAAAAGAGGCAATAAAACTGAAAATGAAACAGACCTACAGTGCTTTAGATAAAAATCAATGTACAATTTCATCAGATTTAATATTTATTTTACAGGAAAATCTCTCTCTGAACCTCTACAATCTCCCCAAATAAGATACAAAATCTTTTAGAATAAGATACAATCTCTTAGCATAAGATATAAAATCTCTTCAGGTTAATTCACTGTTCTTTTCAGGAAAGGCAAAAACCACAATCTTATTATTTGAGTTTCTTGGTAAACAGATTAGATCCATAGATGCAGCTACTGTGTTACATATGCATGTGACAACTGCTGGCATATTGCTCGAGCAGCGCTCAAGCACACGTTTCTCTGCCAGTTAAACAATCTTTCCCAAAATAAACACATCTTTTCTGTTATCACAAGCCATAAAACAGTTCAAGAGCCCTGAAATGATCTTTTCATTAGAGATGCTTAAGCATCCCAGTACTGAAATGTCCCATATAAGCCTTATGAGACGGGAAGAGTATAAATCCTGCTCTCCCATTCCCTTAATGAGAATGCCTAATAAAAATGTAAACTAATTCTCTCGGCTGCCACTATCCTGTCTACTGAATGAAATCTTCCTTTTCACTCTCATATATTTATATAACTTTAAAGCTACAAGATCAGTATGGCTGTTTGAGATTACTCATCCAATGCTACAAACTGGCACTAGCTTCTTAACTTCCTTCATTTGGTTTGTTGGGTTTTTTTGCCTTGTCTGAGACCAGATAGGATCACAAGCCCCATTAGCAAATCCATCCTCTCCAAGTCAATACTGTAATAGCCTCACCGAAGTCCATCCTCCATCAACAAAGCAATCACAAACCCCTCAGCTTGCAACATTTTCTTGTTGAAGCTATATTTTAGTAAATATGAATTCTGTGTTTGCTTATAAACATGTATGTGCTTTTAAACTCAAATACGTATTAAATATGCTTAAACCGAGCTTTCCTTTCTCTCTCTGTAAATGCCTCCTTGTCCTCCTAATCCAAACAAACCCAGACGGTGCTTCTCCCACAACATTTGTCACTGTTACTCGCTGGATGGACACTTCTGTCTCCTGTTCTACTTGCAGAGAGGTCCTTGCACAGCCCTTGCCCTGCATCCCCGGGGTCTCTCCAGGGAAGCAAGAGTTTCAGGCAGGCAACAATCTGACTGTCCAGCAGCAAAAGGAAGAGAGTGGACATCTCAACTCATTTTCATGTCTGAACTGGAAGCCAGCCAAGAATGGCAGCAGCACCTCTGGACAATTTGAAAAGCTATAAAAGGAAAAAATATCGCAAGATGCATTTCAAGGCAAAGAGGTACCACAGTGGAAGCTGCCAGAAAGAACATGTAGAAGATGAGACTGTTGGAAAGGTGGGCTGCCTTTCACCATGCAAATCTGGAAGTGAAAGCATACTCATTTGGTCCTGAGCGGCCGTTGAAATAGCCGTCAAGCCTACTGGTAAGGATGCATTTCTCCAAGCTCACTCCTCAAAGCTCACATCTTGCCAGGGACCAAACAGGGAGAAGGCTGCAAATCTGTTCTTCCTTTCTGTAGTAGACTGCTGCTCTCGTAGCATGGTCAGCAGGTGAAAAGGAGCGCTTGGACCCCAGCTAGCCCAAGGTACTCCCAGGGGACACAGCTGGACAAAATGGCCCTTTAGGTGTGCTTCTCCACACTCTCACTGGGTGCCCTCCCTCCTACTGCCCCGCATTTGCCACATCACCGCTTTGGAATGGGCTGGCAGGCACCCAAGCTTGTTCCTGGCTCTCCCAGGTAAACGCTCACTCTGGAAACAGCAATCCTCCCTTCCTTGTCTCACATCCAACAGGGTGAAAGAGTGTCTCCCTGGGCAGAGAGCAGCCTTCCAGGCGGAGAAGGCGCTGAAAAGCAGAGCACCTGTGAACATCAAGACAGAAGGAACTGAACACCACTACGCCTTTGTGGGTTTGTACAACAGGAATTATAACACTTAGGAGACAGCCTCCAGCTCATTTGTTTATTATAAGATGCCTAATACATAATTAGGCAGGGGGCTCTGCCCTTCAAAGTCCCTCTTCTTTCAGCCTGTGCTCTAACCTTTTGATGAAAAACAGACAGAAGAAAGGAACCGAGCGTGTTTAGTACACGTAATATAAGCAGGTCTGGTGGCATGTTGACACTTCCCAGTCTCCAAGGAGAGGATAACAGCTGTCTTGCTGCTTCAACCTCCTGCTCCTGAGTGGATTCACACAGCGTCTGAAAAAAATAAAGCTACGCCACACTGCCTCTGAGCTGGGGGACAGGCAGAGGAGAGCCTCTCGCACCAGCCTCATTACGCAGCCCTACACATGAAACGTCCCACACCAACTCTGTCCCCACACGAATCATGAGGGTTTCCACCCAGCAAGCTCCAGGGTTTTTATTAAAAAAAAAAGCATTTATCTTTTCCTGTCAGTATTGCTGTTTTCCTGGAGCACTAGAAGACACAAGGCAAGGGAAGAGTTTCTCCTGAGAAACACTTCTTCCCGCCCCAGGCTGCTCCTGTTGTCTCCACACACGTACAGGAGGTGGAGGTGGCGAGGTGGTCTCTCTCAGGGGTGCCGGCCATCTTGCTTCAGTTGTGTTGGTCTCTGGTGTGAATGCAGCTCCTCACAGGACCCAGCGACGTTTCCGTACTGAGCAGGCAGCCTTCAAGATGAAGTTAGGCCAGTCGGTTTTCCCTTACAATATTCATCCCCCGGTGAAGCTCTGCCTTTCAGAGGTTGCTGCGGTGTGTGTTGTCAGGCCTGGCAGCACACCTGCACTTCACGCTCCTCGCCACCCTCCCAGCAGCATGAGGAGGGAGCTCGCCGCCGCCTCAGCCCTGCTCTGCGCTTCCTACTGCTGGCAGTCACACACCCCAGTTCACATGGAGAGCAGCTCCCAGAGGAGAAGCAAATTGAGACAGACCCTCTGGCAGCTGCCTGCTGCCTGCAAACCTGGTCTTCTCTTTTTAAATACCCACACAACTCCCCAAAAGAGCTCACTGAGGCCACAGTGCGCCTCACCACTGCTCTGCCTGCGCTTAAGCTGAGGCCTTTCTGAGCTCCCAGCTTCCAGCACTCATCGTGACTTTCTTCCATGTTCACAGAAAAGACCCAACAAATGTCATCCAAGCTGTTTTGCTCTGAAACAACAGTTGTGGGAAGAAATCACCTGCAATCTCATAAAGGTATGTTTCAGGCCCTGAGGGCAAGCTGAAGGTTTTTACTTTTATTGCAACTGATTCAAAGCAAACAGAGAAATTCACACGCCTGACCCTGAGGTAAGACAGCAGATCTGCTTTAGATGATCTCCTGCAACGCTGACATTACACTGGGCAGCTCAGCTCTGCGCAGAGGAAGACAACTTCCACATTGATGGCAGACGCTTGTAACACAGATCCTCAAACCTGCTTCTCACAACTACTAAAAACTACATTTGCTTCCCTTTGGCATTTTTCCCACCCTACTGGTAACAGTTTTGGGTTTGTTTGTTTAAGTTGTGACTTAAAATAAACACACAAAGTTTCCTTTGAAAAATGAGAATCCCAATGTCAGTGATCACGTAATTGCTAGAGGAATAGCACTGCTCAGCACCCAGGCCAGGCGTCTCAGCCACGGATAGGCAGACAGACCCACAGAGCACTGGCAGCTGGGCAGCCACCTTCGGACACTGCCCATTCCTGCCCGGCGCCTGAAAGGGGCCGATCTTCTGGGGTGAAGCACCCTAAGGCTCATCTCCTCCCGTCACCATGGATATGCAGACATGGCCTATTCAAACAGGAGCTGCCAAGGAAGGGAGTGAGTGAGGAGAATCTGCATCAGCAGTTGCTAGGGGTTAGAAGCTGCTCTTGCAACAGAAGAGGACAGCTCAGAAAGACACTCTGACTCCAGATCTGATGTTTTATTCCACCACCCGCCCAGATTACAGTCCAAAGCCTTCGCAGGGTACTGCTCCCCCCATTTGGGTTCACTGCCCATTTATGTGCACTGCTAGCGAATGCAACAGCTGCAAATCAGGCAAGAGAAAAGAGGGTTTGAGATCTACGACTGCTTCATCTGGCTTACACCTGCATTTCTGGCACATGCGCAAAGTACATCTGGATCGCACTATTCACTGCACATAAGGACCGCAGGAATTGCCTGCATGGTGTGGAAAATATACTTGAATGACATCTTCCAAGGACCAAGATCCTCTGTAAGACAGCCTGAAAGGGGTAAGTGCTACCTCCCTATGCCGGGTAACAGCCTGAGCTCTACTTCCTGATTATGTCTGACCTGGAGGTCATCAAGACAAGCCATCCAGCCCTCTCTTTCAACCAAGCAGGAGAACCATTAGCTACAGTGGGTAAACTCCTCAGAGCAAAAACTGTCCTGAATGGGTTTGTGTTGGGATTAGCACAACAGGGTCCTGTGACTAGTATCCCAAGGGAAAAAAAGAAGGAGGTATTTGCAGTGTTGAGGAAGCCTGTACAAACCGACAGTGCAAATGAACAAAAGCCCATGTTACCTTTCAAACCTTTTACTTACTGGGTAGTGCTAGGGGTTGCCCACCCGTCTCCCACATGTGACCCAGAGACACTCCTGCCCTGAGTATTAGGCCCTTCAGCACTTACTGATGACAAAAGAAGGTGCAGTTTACACTTACTTTTACAGCTCCATTAAAAGGTGACCTGCAAATAAAAAAAAAATCAAGCACATTTAGTATTATGTGCTGAATGCCCCCAAATAAACAGGATTAGATGAGCATTCAGCCCTCATGTTAAAAATTAGGCGAAAAACTGGCACTGAATGTGTACTTTGATTTTACACTCATGAAACAGAGTCCTTCCTAATAGCAATGTAGCAAGCGGTTCCTAACAACTACTAGCCTCACATTTCTGCCTCTCGCTGCTTGCAGACAGTGTATTGGGATAGAGGTGCTGCAGAAATATTATTCCTTTGAATGGCATATTCCTGAAACCACAAGAAAGCAGCCAAAGGCGAGGGGACAGCAGGCAGGTCCCACTTCCCCCCTTTCCCTCTCCTCACCCTGCTTAGGAACCAAAGGCTATGCTTTCCAAATGCACTGACCTGAGGCTGGGCTGAACCCCATGCGGAGCCACTGGTGGATC
Organism: Aramus guarauna; assembly: GCA_013400195.1. Taxonomy (NCBI): domain Eukaryota; kingdom Metazoa; phylum Chordata; class Aves; order Gruiformes; family Aramidae; genus Aramus; species Aramus guarauna. The sequence goes on along the minus strand of VXBL01002380.1, from coordinate 837,598 downwards.
ACACATCTTTGAAGATGAGGCTTTGAGATCCATTAAAAATATTAGCAGTGCATTGCACAGCTACAGGTAGAGCTTTCTTCTGTAAAATACTGAACACAATAGCTATTTCTGACTCGTGATCACCCCACTCCTTTCCCCTCTTCCTTCTGTGTTTGGCCCTGTTTAACTCACTCCCCTCCCTCGGACGCAGCTCAGGAAAGCATTTCGGCATGTGCATAAAACCCACTGCCTTCAGTGGGAGATAAGCACGTGCTTCAGTACTTTACTGAAGGGGTGTTTCAATGAATGTAGACCTCTCCCACCAATAGTCTTTTGTACCAAATTTTCTACCTTTATTATCAATTACCCCATATAAAGTGATGAAAAATTAGCCTGTAAGTGATTTGGTTACTTCATAGCTACTTCCATTCATTCTGGCTTACAAACATATGGACATGTAAAAGCATATTAAGTGTTTTTCTATCATGGTATTCCTATGCCGCTCCCCCAGCACACAAGATGAGGCTGTTAAGCATCGTGCTGAAGTTCTCAAACAACCTTGATCTCGCCTCAATTCTTATTTGACATTTATCTAAAGTGAGGCTTCAAAAAACCCTACATTAACCCACAGAAATATACTGCAGTGGTGTTCAGAAAGTTGTTCAAATAAGGTCTAGCACCTAGTTTCAAATCTCTTAACTAAACAGTAGCTTAGTGACCTAGTGTCATCAAAATACATTCAGGTACCTGATTACTGTTTGTTGGTTTCTTTAATTTGGCTTTTTTATTTCTCATTCTTTTGCGAGATATGATACTGCTTTATAGGTGTCCAAGCTGTTAATGTAAATCAGCAACATTATCCCACAACTAAAACTCTGTTATAAAAACTTCAAAACTACTGTTTTGTAAATACAAGTGTTAGAGCAACCAGAGCAATATACTCTCTACATCTAAACGTAGAATTTCAGGTAAATTGATTGACATTAAAAAGAACCATTATTTAAACTAAGAAGCCAAACAAGTGAGTTATACCAATTCCTGCCAGCATTAATTCTTCAGTTTTCAGTAGACTGATAAAGACATCTCCAATGGGCTAAGAAAGAATTTAAAAATAACTATAATTTTAAGCAGGAGATCTTTTAAATTAAAGTGCTGGTGAAGCAAGAAAAGGGAGTAGGTTATGCGAAATTTGCACTTACATTTTAGAAGAGGCAGATGATGGAGTTGAACAGAAAGCACTGGACAAAAGCTGCTTGAGTTGATCATTTCTCCTTACCATCCTCCCTGAATAAACCCACCTACCTGATGTCTTTCTGCTTTCAGCTAAATAGGCTGGTGACAGGAATGGCAGGTTTCCTCTTGCCTTGCCTGGGAAAAAGCCTGCCAGAGAACAGTGCGCAGGCATGGTCATGCCCCACGTGCAGGCACGGCAGTGCCATGCCAGTCCTGCAGCCAGGAGCATGACTGACCACTAACAAAACAGAGGAAACCAGCCAGAAAAAAAAATGCATGTGTCTAAACCAAAATAAACAAACAGAATTAAACCCCCAAACCACACTTTCGTTGATTTCACATTGTCTGTAATAACTGTGGATATCATACTTTAGAAAAATATGCCATCACAGGAGCTTTCTGTATAGGAATATTGGCATGGCTTTTTGTTGTCGTGTGTCTGATCTAGCATCCTCCAAGCAGTCCTTCTGCTAATATTTCAGCATACAATTAAAGGAGGCTAATTGTGTATAGACAGAACCATGCATGAAACAGCGGCTTGGGGTCTGGCTGAGGCTCAGTCCTTCAGCAAGTGACTTCAAGAAGTTTTCTAGCAAGTCAAGGAAGAGAGCAGAACCACAGTAGAAACTACAGCAGACTGCTTGCCTAAGAACTATACATGCAGAAATACTTAAATAAGATGCCCTCTCTTGAACAATTAGAAGCATGATTCAGAAGAGAAAAAAACCTGAGACATACACACTGAAAGATTTAAGTATTTGTAATTACTCTATCAATTTATATTAATTTCAGCTATTTTCAAACTAACACTCAACTGTTAGACTACTAGGCAACGCCATCTAGTGATGCTAGTTGAAAAAAATCATGCTCCATCCTTTATTAAAAAGGTGTTCTCTTGCAAAATTCTCGCTCGTGGAACTAGTTTCAAGAGGTGCAAAATTTTCAGTACCTATGAGCATTTTCAAACCTACAGGGTTAATTTAGCAAAAAGGTCTGAACCATTTTATTTACCCTGAGTTAATTTACCAAACTGACAACACAGAAAGTGAGCTGGGTTAATCACATCACAATTTAAACACGCACACGATGTAGTCTTGAAATGATACAGGGATACAGTGCAAAGCCCAATAAATTCCCTTCCAGTTTTGGAAATAGCTACAGATAATATTTGTGTGATAAAACCATTTACCTAATTTTTGAAGATTTCTGCTGGTGTGTGTAAAATACTTGCTTGAAAATTTTACTTCAGCCTTACAATCCCAAGGCGAAAGAAACTGTGGAGGTTTAAAGTCTCTTCTTTAAGAAGTGGAACCACTCAGTCATCTGCTGGCGATAGCTGCTAGCTGTAATTAGCTTCTGGTGGAAATTGCCAGCAGACACAACTAGAAGTTTAAATCAATTGGCTCTGCTTCCTCCTTACAAGAAAATTGGCATTTCAGGGCTGCATTCCAGCGTGATGGATCTAAGAAACCAAAGCCAATTTGACAAGAAAGGGAAGTGTCCCTTTTCATGGCCAGCTTTAACCCTGAACATGCTGCATGTTCCTGGAGAGAATGTCTCATTTTTTCTTTTTTTTTTTTTTTTTGAATCCTCAAAGAAAGTAACTACAAATATACAACAAATATTCCTCTGAAAAAGCTAGTGTTCAGCCCCAATTATTTTCACTTCACAGTTGTGAAGATGGGAGAGGGAGGGACAAGATGGGAAAAGCCAGAAACTGAGAATAAAGGTAGCACAAGAAACAGGGCTTGCAAGAGGAAGCAGAGCCCAGTGCATGGAAAGCCAAGCAAAATTCTCAAGGAGCTGGTTCACATTAACCCCAAATGCCATGGTGTCCCCACCATTCTCCATTTTGGCTGCACCATATCGCACCTTTCAATAGTACCACGGCAACTGCTGCACAGGTACCTGCTCTCACTCTGCTCTGCTCCACACCCTGCCCTCCCCCATTTTTCTGTTTGATTAGTATTTCATTATTTCAACGTTCAGGGCTTCACCAGCCTGCACTGGGGTACGGACTGTGCATTCTTGTGACCTGTCCTGGTCCTGTTCTACCTTCATGTAAACTTTGTCAAGCAGCTACCGAATGTTCAGCTGTGAGGAGTAAGTGGCATCGTTGCTTTGCCAGTGCTGGGCTTTGTGTAAGGCTTGCTGGGATTTAACTGCCTTGTCTCTAACTCCCGGGGCTACCTGAAGACCTTGAATGGCAAACAAACACTTCACTTCCCCAAGGTTCATTAATTTGCAATGATCATGTCTAACACGTAAGCAATTGTTTTCAGAGAGATGGTATCTATAACTGGGTGTTGTAACTACTCTTCAGAAATAACAACTTCTTAACAAATCATGTAAACATCTACATCAGGGGGCTGCCTAAAGTCTCCATGTCAACGGCACACTTGCACACCTGCCTCATCAAACCAGGAGGCACGTACAGAATCAGGATTTCTGTCAGGCTACCTTGCAACATCCACTTTATGTGCATAGTAAAAACTTAGTCGTTGATGTCTTCAGATTCACCAGAAAGTAATTTGAGTGATTTGAGATACATGAGAAACTCACACGCAAAATATACTAAATACAGCACTTAGATGAAAGCTTAATGGAACAGAGAAGAGTTTAGTCGAGCAGAAACTCAAGCATGGCAATGTGGCCTTTTTTGGACATGAGATCGACTGGTCACATTGTAAACTACTGGAATTATGTAGATACTGCTACCACAAAGTGATGCTAGCGACTGTTTTGATGCATTTCCTGAAAAGACACACAGTGACAGCACAGCAGAACTGCCACAACCACTCACACTCCAGCTGCCCCATATATGCACAAGTCTCTCCTCAATATCTTTTAATACTCACTTTGTAACCCTACTTAAATAGGTCAGCTTCTGAAAAAGGTGTGCGAGGGGATTATTTACCAGAACTTTTCTAGCAGATTAACCAGAAAAAAAAACATGCATGCACACGCTTAATGATCTTACTTACACACAATGTTACACTTTACAGAAAGCAGGTTTAAGAGCACTCTAACAATTTTACTTCCTGTTAAAAAAGCCCGTTTTAATATCAAACCTCTTCCAGCATGCTAGATGGCTTTAGCTAGATGGGATCTTTTCTCCTCCAATTAAGAAGAAAAATTCTGTATATCTAATCCTGCCTACAGGCTATCTTCTTTCCTTTTTAAAAAGCCTACACTTACTACTTAATTATAAATCTGGTGTTTTGCACAAAAATGGGATCTTTCTTAATCTCTCTTCTGCTCTGCGTTCCACTGACCTAAAATTGCAAAGCTGTTTCCCAAGACTTTTATCATGTCTGTCTTGTTAAACAGTTATTCTTCTTATTAAACAAGCAATAGAACAAATCCTGATTTCTTCTTTAAGCACTGGAAAAGCAAAGTTTCTGCCAAAAATCTACATAGCCAAGGATGTTAGCTAAGCTACATTCATTGCTTTCAAGGCTAAAGCAGTTTGCTCCAAATGGGAATCTCACCCAGGAGCTGAAACTCTCCAAGACATATGCTCTTCAGAGAGCGAGCAGGAGATTAATAGCTGTACAAAGAGGAGCAGGGAAGACTGGATTCATACTTAGTCCAAGGATTCCCCACACACTTAAGTGCTGCAGAGTGCTTAGCCCTCTGATATCCTGGTTTCACACCGCCTGGCTCCATCCCCCAGGCGCCGTGGGGCTGTAGGACACAAACCAGTAGTTCAGCTGTGCTATGAGTAACATGAGCCTTAAGTCTTTCCTGATGGAAAGCAGGCGGCTGCCAAATGCAACATGCTTGTACAGCGCCTGCATCTTTCTCTGCCTCTCTAAGACACCATTCACTCAAAACCAAATGTTGTCTTCATCCAGAGTATCTGTTTGAGCAGAAATATAGCCCATAGGCTTTGCTACTCCCATTGAGATCTCAGCTCAGTTTCTGTATGCTTGCTCTTTTCTGAAGGGCAGAACAAAGAGAATATCTGGCTTTAAACATGCCTCAGAAACTACAAGTGAGAAATTACATGAAAAGTGTACGGCTTTAATTACATCTCTCAAGGGGAAGAGATAGCATTTTTGCATCCCCATCTTGTCTTCTCTCTGCTCCGGAAATTCATGAGATGATCGGAGGTACAAACGTTCGTATTTGTAGGGGAAAAAATTACCTACATTACATCCTCAGCAGATCATGTAAATAACAGGACATAAAGTCTCACAGAATTAGTTTACATTTGAAACATTTTCAAAATATTGTTTTAGCTGGGTATAATAGACCACCATAAGACGTGACACACAGCAAACACAGGGCTGCAATTAAACAGCTGGCAAACAGCCAGGAAGAGATAAAGGCCTGGGCTGTCACTTGCGAGACAATATATATATGGCTATTTTGGCAGCCAAAACCAAATGTGATAATTGAGCCATGACACATTAAAAAGGCACACAATTTTCAAGGAAAGAGTTCCTGAGCACTAAACACGGAGCATCTATAGTGTGCTTACAGCGAACCAATTTTAGGAGTAATAATGAGATCGGACCGATTACAATTCAGTGGTGCAAAGCCAACCTTGTTTAATGCACTGCACCACTGAAAGCAGTTATATACGGCCAGACACAAAAATACATGTGTGAAGCCCACAGAGGCTGTCAGTATTAGAAACAACAGGAATTTGAGGAGTGTGTGGCACTGTCTTGAATTGTTTCTCTGCATATTTTTTATATTAATAAGGATTTTATACAGTACCATTCTTATCTCCAGAAATTACAGTGCACTCAGTCTGACTTCCAACACCAGGAAAAGCCCCAATCCAGATAATTCCATTTTAAAATAAAAATATATAGTAATACATGAAGAGTAAATAACTCTTCAGAATCACACTTTTGCTGTAAAGAATGACTTTTGTTTAAGACATGAAGAACCTTAACTCTGACAGCAAGAGCTGTTTGGAAGACAAAGTCCAGGAGCTTTCTAGCATTTCACTGCATGTTTTATTAAATAACCTAAGGACACAGCAAACGAACAAATGTACCAAATGAAGACACGGTTTTAAGTTAACACCCAACAGTTATATAAAGCCTCCTATAAATGTTCTCCATCAAATTAACATGCTGACACCAATTGCATTTCCTTCTCGAGTAAAGGACTTGAAAGCCTATACATTGGCAGCCCCCAGTCCATTCATTCACAAACCTCCCACGAAGTGTAGGCACTTCATGACCTAAAGTTATGCTTATATAAAAGAAAAGCTAAATTTAGACTCTATAATAGGAAAATCCCTATGAGGAGTTTACTTCCTAATCTTATTCTAAACTTAACCACATTAAAGATGTATTCAAATTAAGAAATTGCATGTGTACCTTCCCTAACCAAAAGGTGCAGTGTGTCATGAGAGCTGAAAAAAAATTGTAAGAACCCATGTTTAGGCCCACTAGCACCAGTGACATCAAGAAGACAATTGCACAGCTCTTCATAACGTTAAGACCAATCAACCAAAACTGAGTCTAGTGATATCGACAAAACATTTGGAAATGATCCCCTGCACTGAGCATCAAAGAGAAAGGAGAAAATACAGAGATATTAAAAAGGGGTCGCTTCAATTTAACCTAATTTCTTATCTCAAATAAAAATATCAAGGTGCTCTAAAACATGCAGATTTCCCCAAAACAAACACCTTACCCACCTCAAACTCAAGACGCCCAGAGCAAACTGGCATTGCCATACTGGGCCAAAACAAAGAACCAGCATCACTACTTGACTGCGTACCAAAACCAGTACAACAAGAAACTGCAATAATTACATAATCTACTTTTAGGAAATTATCTTTAATGGCTGTGATAGTAACTTCATTAAGTGTCAGTAAAGGAAATGAAAAAGCTTAAAGATGAGGTCAGAACATGCACTTTTGGCTGCTTCCTCAGGAGATGCATCAAATATGTTATTTCTGTCTGAGAAACAGGGGACTCCTGACAGTAGCTGTTATGCAGCCCCAAAAAGACAGATGAAATCATGATATGAATTTTTCTGACCCCCAAATTAAAAGGAGCATAAGAGGACAATTGCAAGAATAAATTAGTTGATCTTCATCTGAAAATTTCATGCTATTGCATGTATAAATGTCATATTATTATAGTGAAATACATTAAAGAAGCATAGTCTTAAATTATTTTGTCCCCAGTACTGCAGCAGACACACAGGCATATTATTCCATAGGCTCTGCCAAGTGATGTTTAGTGGCAGCTGAAACAGGGCCAATTCACACTCCCTTCAGAAAAGCATTTAAACACACACGGGTTTTCCTGGAAAAGGTGAGAAAGGTAGGGTGTGCTTTTTCTGACTCAGGGCCACAAAGCAGAAAGGCAGCAATTAAAAAGGTAGAAACAAGAGGAATGATGAGAAATAAGTCCCGGTTAATTAACATAGCTCATACACTTGCCCCTTGCCCGAGTATCCTATGAAATCTCAGTAAAAAAAGAATTTTTTCACTGATTTTTATTCCTTGCTGACTGTGAACAGCCAGTTATGAAGAGAACTCTCATGGAATTAACTATCATCCAAAAAGTAAATTTTCATACAGATTAAGGGAAAGTATGATGGAAAACTGTTTTAGGACAACAAAGAAACATAAATAAGTAGCTTTGCAGTATGAGAACATTCAAGGACTGTGAATAAAACTGTGCCAGGCAGAAAAGACGGAGTAACACAGATGAAGAGGAATACTACAAGTAGTAGGTAGTTTATTTACACCTACCAGGGAACCAGGGAGTATTTCTTGTTATGACTACGTTAACTCCATTCAGCCTCTGGCCACTAGTAACCAGCTGTAATTGCGAAAGAAACTTTGTCTGAAAATACAAGGAATTGTAGGGAAAAGTTTTTAATCTTCCGCTGCATAGAGTAGTAGCTGTAAAAAGGTATGTCCCAGTATAATACAGAGCGCTAATCCTCCCAACAAAGTAGAATACCCTGGAGTAGATAATAACATTCTCTGCAAAGTAAATCCTCTCTATTTATACTCTGGCACGGTTTGCTGATGTTTACATTTATTCAACAAGCCAAAAAATTACTCAGACTTATTTTTTCTTTATATTTCACATTTAGAAGAACAGCAAAGCTCTGAGCACCTGGACCATAATTAAATCTATAATTCATCCAGCAGCATGAAGACTAATACACAAATAAATTAACTCAACCTGGCAGAAGAATTAATAATACCAGGAACAACTTATTGCAGACACCAAAAATGAGAACAGAAAGGTTTTTTAGTAAAGCTTCTGTCTTTCAAACTTCACTTAGGAAGATCTTTTTCCCCATATTCCTATTCCAGTGGCAATCCAGACTCCAACACTAAAACTTCAGAGCTAGAAAAAGATCAGAGAAACTACTGACTGACAGACTGAGCAGCACAATACTGATTAGCGCAGTCATTTTGAGTCACGCTACAAGCAGAGCACGGCTACACCGTTAGCACGCTGAGCCAAGACTGTTTCTCCCCAGGAAAAAGTGGTGCCCTTGGCTGGCGCTGCACTCCTGGCTCTGGAGCAGAGCTGGGGCACCCCAGAAACACATTCGCTCCTAACCGAAGTTTCAGCCTCTTGGCACCACATGCAGCTGGTGCAATTTCAAATACCACTCAAGATACTGCAGCTTATACACACACCCTAGGTGTGCAAAGGTGTGTTTCTCTGCCCTGTTCTGCACTGTTTCTCTGTCCTGCTCTGTATACAGATTAGATAAAATCCAGGGTCTGGCTTGCACCTTGCTTAGAGACTGTAGTTACACACTCCAGCAGTGCCAGGATGACTCATGGTGCTTTGCACTCTGCCAGCCGACTTTGTACCGAACAGAGATGTTGCACATGGAAAGCACAAGCAGTCGCAGCCCAGCATCTCACAGACGCTGCTCATCAAGCATTCATTCCTAATGACCTCTACTGCAAACCTAACCAGAACTGACCCCTCAGTTTGGTGATCAGCAACCGACTTCAGAAAAAGATCAACAATATTACTTTCAGAAATAACACTCAGTGCACTGCATGGACAATTCAGTGTTGCTTTTTTTTTTCCCCTTCAGGCTTCAAAAGTCAATGGTTCTTTCAAAGTTAACAAACCTGGAACACTTCTGAGCATAAATGGATTTGTACTAAGACCTGGGGCAATATGGTCTCTTGTAACTACCTGTTCTTCTTCACACACTTCCAAGAAGCTGAAAACCAAAGTGATATTTCTATTGGTGCAGCAGTATTTTTCAAACAGCACTCTTATCTCCCCACCTCCTGAAAATAGCTGCTATCACACTGGTGGGTGCGTGTCATCTTTACTGGAAAGTTGCCCAGCCTGGATGGAGGATTTTAGAGGGGAGGTATCCAGCTTATCTCAGGTGTAGGAAGAGGTATGCTCACTGTCACTCCTCTCTCCTTACTCCCATGTTTAAAAACAGAAAGAGAATGCAAGCACAGCTGAGTCTGACAATCCAGATATGAGATTCGATTTACATTTACTCTTCAAAGATCAGAATCTGAATACAGGAGTAAAGAAAAACTAAGCACACCAAATTTGCATTTGTCAGAAAACAAAGCAGAGAGTTACAAAAACCTCTCTTACAGTCCTGCCTGAGTAAAAAGCAGGCAGTAGTCATTTACAGCACCAATACTGAGCAGGGTGTGCTCCTCAGCTAACAACACAGAGCAGCACACAGAGCAACTCAGAGGCGATGCAAACAGCCTAAATAGCATCCCACAGGATGAAGAGTCACATTCATTCATGGAATGGCTCAATCCTGTACTTAGGCAGCCTGCAGAAGGTGCAGGTACTGGTTAGAGGGGAACGACCTCCCAGCACACAGGACTGCCACCTGTGGAGACTCGGGCTGTGTCAGTCGGCAGTGCCGTACCAGGGAACCCCACGATACGACGTGCCCACAGCCATGTGAACCAGGCAGTCAAGAAATCCAGAAAGCTGGGTCCCAAGTTCAAAGATGTATCTTTCCAATGTTACAGTCTAGGTATTTGCAAGGACAGATTAATTTAGGCTTATCATTTCTAGGCTAGAAAAGCTTCATCTGCCTCAGACTATAGAACTACCCCCCATGCTTAAATGGGATAAGGACCCAGGGAATTAGAAGTTTTCTAATAAAATTTCAGTGTGAGAATTAGAATGTCAGCATTTTTTTTTGTCACTAGCGATCACCGAACAGAAGCAGCCAGCAAACATGTTTGACCCATTCCACAACCCCTCTGCCTAACTCAATCCTTCACGTGCTTCAACTCTTCTCATCAAGCGCCAATCCAGATACAAGCCTACAAGGTACAAAATTAACCTTGCTCCATGCAAAGCAGAAGGTGCCACTGTGCAGATTTAACAAAAAAAATTAGAATTTTGCATCAGCTTCTCCAGCATTTGAATTGTGCTGGAGCGCAGTGATACTCCCGCCACAGAGACTGGGATGCGGCTGGTGCAGGGCACAGGACTGACACGTTCTGCAGGGCCTCTCCTCACCCACCACTTGAAACAAAGCACTGAGCCAGAAAACATCCACATCCCAAACAGGAGACAGTTTGTTGCAACCACCAGTTCCCCTTAGGAAAGTGATAGAAACTTTAAGGAGAATCTGAGAACACTTGATAACTGTAGTAACAAGCCAAGAGTAATGTGATTTCTCACTGGTTGTGTCTGAGGGGATAGAAGGCTAAAGGTGAAGCAGGTTAGCTAAAGCAGAAGAAACCTTTTCCATCTCTCCAGCCAACAACTGCCTAATGGAAAGTGCCTAAAGTAGCAACCCTTTTAACTGTTAAAAAGGAAAAAAAAACCAACTTTGGGGATTTTTTTCACTTCAACATTCTAATACTTTTTTAAAGAATCTACTACTGCAAACAGCTTTACATATTTGGTAACTACAGCTTTAGTGCTATAAACTCATGGTTCCACAGAAAAAGCTCAAAACATCTCACAGGTGCTTCTATACCTTGGCATCAACTTGCAAAACCTACAGGGAACTGTAAGAGTCACCATCACACAATGCCAGGCCAAATTCAGTTTATTAGACCTTCAGCAAATAATTATTTCTAGCTTTATTTAGACATTGTGTGTAAAGCATTGAAAAATCACACAAAAGAAACAAGAGCAATTCTCAGGAAGTAACAGTTCCCAGTTCCTTCTGCCCAGATCAGAATTGCCAAAGTCAAACTGAAGGCATATTCTTACAGAGCTTGCTTTCTGTACAGAAAGAAAATAAAAGTGATGACAAAACGTTTATCTGATCAGCACAGCTCACATCTCTTTCTATTTCCTCCATCCCTGGCCCCACCTTCACTAATTTCCAGTAAGACGCACTTGGCATTGTAGGGGAACTTCACCCAGAATGCCCTTTGTATCTGGGAGAACCACACAGGGCTCAGCCTACAATACTTGTTTTACTATCAACAACCGCTACTATTAGCTTGCCTTCTAACCGATAAGAAATTATTTTATTTCTGCTATTCCTAGGGCAAAAAACCCACGCAGGCTTGACAAAACCCGAAGACTTAAAATAATGCTAGTCTGCAGTATTACCATGAAAAATAAACAGCCAACAAAAACACTTGAAAGAAAATGCTTTCACTGTAGTTGTTCTCAGAGAATCTAGAAAGTAATTAATTTCTCCATGTAGTGATCTATTTAAGGTTTGGTACTGTATATTATCAAACAAATCACTGCTCTCTTGCTGCTGTTTTGGTGATGTCCCTTTTAGTTCAGTAACTTGTTTCTTTTTTAAGGAACTAAGTTACCATGTGTTTGCTCTGGTATAAGTGAGTACACCAGCTGTAATTTTTCAGTTGCTAAAAAAAAAAAAAGCAAACCAAACTAAAAAAAATAGGTAGCCAGGTTGCTATTGCAACTCTTCACACTACTGTAGTAATACCTGCACTCTGTGGAGGAAAAGGAACATGCAGCTAGGCACTACCTGGCTGTATAAAATTTGTATGGGTATCATACAAAATATCAGAAAACCAAACACTTTTGCAGCCATAGACTGTGCTTCAAATAGTTCATCATGTGATCATGTGAAGATCACCCTCTCAGATTTGATTACTGTTAATCATGCTCGTAGAATTTTAGGTTGTATAGTATATCTACCTTTTGCATAAGGAGTTTGTTTAATCACTCAGACTATGCTTAATATGCAGTAGGTTGTGCTGTGTAACTTAGATCTCTTAAATTTGCTTCCATGGGAATATAGTGTTTGTTACAGCATTCATTACAAGTTGATTTTAGTCTCTTAAGACCTCTCTTTGTTTTTGCTTTATAGGCTAGAAATTAAACCAAATTTTTTCACCCAAGATGTTGAAGTCCAAAACTCTAAACACAAAACTGGGTTTTGGCATAATGTGTTTGGTTCACTGGCCCCTTAAGGTGTCTGCAGAGAGAGGTGTCACTAATTCTGTAATGTTACACTACAGCTTCTGCCATCGATATTAATGAAGCAGATACAGATACGCACTAGGTATCTATGAACAAGTTAGGATGGGCACCGATGTACAATGATAACACAGAGTTCAATGTCAACTAACCATCCCTGCACCGCTTCACTTGTCCTGTGGATCCTCCAGCCTGGATGAGGTCTCTGATGTTGAGGTACCAGGGGGAAGGACAAAAGCCAGTTAAAGTATGAGCGCACTCCAGGCAGTGACTGCACAGTAGACAGGTCCTTTGTTTGTTAGAAAAGGTGCCTGCATGCAGGGAGCAATCGGGCTGTCCATTGTCTGCTACAATAGCTGTGGCTTCACAGCAAGAATCACCATCAGCTGAACATATCTCCTATTGCATAGCTACTAGTCTATTGTAACGCTTTGGGTTTTTTCTCCCAAACTTTCTCTGCTCAAGCATTTACAGTCTAAATGCTTTATTTAACTTGCAAACAAAAATAGCTTTCTGCTGCTAACCTTCCCTTATAGAAAGGAAAACACTAATGTTTCTCTTTGCCATTTGTTTTCCATTTGTTCCATGGAACCTGACCTGATGATGTTCTACTGATTTACTGTCTTCAATAATTTTGTGACTTCCATGTCTAGGCTTCAGAGTGAAGTGATAACTTGAGTTCAAACCTAAACTGCCTCACTGCAGCTTTAAGCTCAATGAACTGACCCGGAGTAATTGAGAAGCCCTGGCGTTCAGCAGCACCCTGTGCTGCTGATCCAGTTATGGGGTGGCTTGAGTGCTGGGCACAGCTACTTTTGCTCGGGCTGTGCTAATCAAGCATCCACAAGTCGGGCTGGCTTTGCACTGAATGTGTAACTGAATTTGCTTACTGATTTCCAGCCCTGCCACTGAAGCTACACAAAGGGTTTCTGGCAAGGGAGGAACCCACCTCAAAGACAATCGCGTTGTGAATCCTTGAGGCTGGCCTTTAGCTTTGCTGTCTGCTCTTTGCCTTCGTTGGCTACCTTCCCAGCGCCTGCACCCTTCTGCATGCCTCAGAGAGGAACTACTGAAGTTTATAGCAGCATTAACTCATCAGCTGGAAACATGCCAGGCTGCTTACATTTTCACTACAATCTTCTGAGCCCTGACTCCAGAGGGTGCTTAGAGATAGGATCCATGGTCAGAGGCAGTCTGCTATACAACTGTTTTCTGATGTGCTTGGATCCATTTGGAGTGTTGTGCACAGATGCATTAGGGCTCACATATCTACTGCAAACTGCCTCTGTGAAGCAGGGAAAAAAACATGCCTTGCTTTTGTTTATCTCAGTGTTAGAGGTGCTTACGTGCCTGTGGAACAAAAGCAGAGAACCCAAGCACAGAGCACATAAGAATCAAAAATCAAGATCTATTGCACAACCAGTGCTATTAGTTTCTCACAAAGGTGATTTACCTCTGGAGAATTGATGACAAGTGCCTATCTTATTTCTACTTACTAGAAGGTGACAACTTTGTGCAAGGAAAGTAGGATTGGACTCAAAATGAAAACAAAGTCAAATGGGGGGGAGGGGGAATATATAATAAATCAGCAGAAAAATCACTAGACATTTGCTTTTTTTAATTGACAACAGAACAAAACCTGTGCACTTCCAGTGACTTTTTTAATAATTGCTGTTATTGTTGTTGCTTGAAATCACAGAACCTGTATATTTTCCAGGATGATTATCCTACAAAACCCTGATCAAAACAGAGTTTTTAAATTAGAGGAAAATCACTTCCTGATGAGCTTTCCTTTAACATTGTCATTTTAATCGGTATCACAGATAGCTTGGTCAAACTGGTCCTCAAGAAGTCATTTAGTCCATTTCCTGCTTAAAGATAAAATCAACTGTATCTAAACTGCTCCTGCCAGTCATTTGCCTAAACTTTGATCTCAGAAACCTCCGGTGATGCAGATCCACCACCTCCTTACACATATTGTCTTTATAGCTAAGGTACTCCTCATGTCTAAATTAGATCTTCGTTATGGCAATTTAAGATGCTGTCCATAACCACCAGACAGGACTAGCAACAATTGCCTTATTTCCTTTGCAGCAACTTTCCTCTGCATCCAAAGATCTGTATTTTCTTGTCTTTTCCTTTCCTTTTCTTTCTTTCCTCTAATCTGTATTCTTTCCAGCTAGCCCATGTCACTTTGCAGTGTTGTGCTTAAAACTAAATAAGGTACTCCAGCTGGCCTTTACTAGCGCTGAACTGAATGGGATGACTTTATATACCATGGCTCCAACGCTTTTTTTTTTCTTTTTTTTTAAATACATCCCCCTGTTATGACTGCTGTTCTATTTACTTCTCTTGCTATGGCCTCGTATTGTTGATCCCTGGAAAGCACATGATCCTCAGAGTGGCTATACCTTTTCTGAAGAACTGCTCCTCATCCAGTCTTTTTTCCCCATGGATTTGTGCAGCTGATTATGCCTACTAAAGTGCTGTGCCTTGCAGTTCTCATTATTAAATTACATGCTATTTTTAAGGTCACTTCCTATATTTGCCCACATCACTTTGCATTCTAGTCTGTCCTCCTCCAATGTGCCTATAAGCCCTTCCTCCCCACTGTTACCTGCAAATGCAATATTTATATTGTCTAATCCAGGATCCACATCAATAATGAAAGTATCAATTACTAATGACTGCAGGATGGTCCTCTACAAATCCTCTCTCAAATTCTTCCAACCTGGACGTGACCCACTGGTAACTACAGGTCACCCTGGTGTTTCATCAGTCTCTCCCCTGATTTGCCTCTGAAAGTGATGCTTACAACAGGAGTTTCAACACCGTCAACTAAATCTGTGTGTGAGTTCCTAAAAGATCTGGCCAGTCTGTTTTACAGTAAGTGCTATAAAATTAACAACTGCTTCAGCCACAGTTCTGAACTAGATAACAGTAATAGTGCACTCTGTGCACAGGGAAAATTAATCCAAATTAATGCAAGTGGGCTCATTTATCACTAGCAGTCACTGGCTCAAAATAAGGCACCAATTTAAAGTTACAGCATAGTTCCTGGCTAGCTTAATGGTATGCATGCTCCTGTCCTAGGTGGCAGCTGGGTATCCTTGCTCCTGCCTATTTAGCCCTGAACTCAGAAAACATGCTCAAGGTATTTTTCATGATGTCTGTATTACCTGTTTCGAACTGTTCCGCATCTATGCAAATTCCAGTTACACCAGCTCCAGGAAATCCCCACACATCAGTTTTACATGAAGTAGTCAATTCATTTTAAATAAAGGGTTTAATGTAGTTCAGCTGATTTTCTTATATTTGCACGTTATTAATTTGAATTAAAATTAGGTGTCCTGAGTCTGTAAATGTAAAGATGGGATCAAAGAATGTAACTGATACACACAGACAAATCAGTCTGATGGAGAAGCATTCAGTGTGCTAGGACCTTGCCTTACATACTGTTTATCGCAAACTAAATATGACAGGCTGACAGCGGTGAGCAATGCACAGATTGAGTGTAAAAAGAAATATATACATGGCATATTTTAATCATATTTTGATCACAGAGCCTGAAGGGCCTCTGTACAGTTATACAAATGGAAATTTGAAAAGTAGATTTTTTTCCTTAAGTCTAAGGACACATTACTTCATGGTTTTTACAAATTTTTGCACAACAATGCTTAAAAAATTGTTAAAGAAACTGGTCTGGCCTAGGAGCTTCTATTGTTTCCAGATAAAACTTAGACATAATGAGGGTCAGTTCTCTAACACCAGTAGCTGAGTGAAACATATTTGAACTATTTCTACAACTCTAGTGTAGACAGCCAGCCATGATTTTTTTTATTTTATTTTTTTTTCATTTTGACAGTAAAGCTAATGAAAACTAGTGAAAGATTTATATGACCTTTTGACTAAGACACAGACATTTAAGAGCATGTATGACAGCACTGTGGACACCACTTACACAAGTGCCTAACCTGCAAATCTGCAGGCATGAAAACTTACCCCTGTGAGTAGATATGTTGATTTGTGTTGCATAACCCTGTCTTAATTATGCCACTGAGATTACTTGCATGAGAAATTCACTGTGTGGGGGTTGGTAAAAAACCTTGGTTTATAGCTGGCAAGAGGACGATACTAGCACAGGGGGAAAAAAAAACTTGAGGCATTTTGAGTTAGTGGATCTGTCATCTACTCTCAACTGAAAAGGGAGTAATTTAAATATTCTCACAATTCAAAACATTCAGGAGTTACACAATCTTCCACTGTTGCACTTTTTTAATAAAAGCATGTTAAATAACAGTGCACTCCAGCTCTACTTAACGCTTAAATGTTTTACGGAAATGCCTTTCTAAATTTGTTTCATCCCTACCCCTTAAACAGTTTCACTGACTACTAGCAAATAAGGTAAAAGCCACTCTGCACCCATAAAGATGGCAGCATCAGGCTTTTACTACAAATGGACAGAAACACAAAAATATTGGACTTCTGATTGCTGTGCTAAGTTATACCAGTCCTTCCTGCTCTGATCTAGACTATACACTGCCGGCAAGAAAGAAGGAGGGAAGAAAGAGAATGGAAGAAAACACTTAGTAGAAATAATTCTAGATAAATCAAGGCTATCACTAGATAAACATATCTTTAAATCACTGCGAGCCACTGATTTACGTTCAGCAACTACCAATGAAGGGATTAATTTAGAAGGAACCACAGGACTATGTTCAGAGCTGGACAATATTAAAAAATAGCATTTCAATATTCACTTGAGAGCTACTTCAAACATGTTATTACAGGAGTTGTGAATGCTCTTTATTGTATTTTTGTAACTGCAACTGCAAACTTCTGTACAGGGAAGGAAGTGTTAGAAATAATCGTGTGGGTTTGTGTTCTGAGAACCATTCTGCAAACTTCAGCTTTCTTTTCTCGTAGCATGCATTTCTTGCACTCAGTGGTGAGAAAGTGCTGGCCATGGAGAGACAATAAAAAGCATAATGTATCTATCAGAAGATACATTATCAAGTAGAGTTTGTGGGTGATGTTTTTTTAAATTTTGCCCATTCAGCTTCAGCACAGGCATTTGTGCACATACTCCTAATATACTGTCTCTTCCATACCTTAATCAACTTCTCCTTCTGTAGGGAAATATTTAGTGTTTACAGTTGGGGTTTTCACTGCAGAGGTGAAAACAAGCAAAACTGACATCTTTTTTTTTTACGCAGTGAGACTCAATGTTTAGCAATATGAAGAAGTTTGCCCAGTAAGAAATTAACAGAATAAACACAAAACTGGTGGACTGCCACTGATCTGAAAAGTCAACAGCTTGACTGGAAAAAAAAAGTAGTACATGTGAAGACTTGGGCACATGTTTGTGCTAATGTATAGGGGCCTGGTATTTGACTGCATTCAGAATATCCTTCCTCCTACTGATTTCAAAAGAGCAACAGAACTAACGCCTGGCTTTGACAAAGGAGAGATAGATGGAAACTTATTACATTTGAGAGACAAAGGAATGGATTGACTTATTCATATCCTGGTGTGTCTGACAAAATGCTTCGTGTGAACAATGCCTGCTCTGAAGGGAGGGAGGAAAAATCCAGCAGAGTTAGTTTGAATCACCTATTTAAATCATTTAAGCAAACTTGGATGATTTTTTTTTTTCCCCTCCCTAGGGAGCACTATGGAGTAATCACATGAATTTGCTTCACTTACTGACTGGAGTAGTCACCTCCATGGCAGAACTGGAGCCAACCACAGCTGTGCAGTAACATCTTCAACAGGCACAATTGTTTGCATAGTAAACATTTGCCTATAACCTTACTGTAGATAAAGTATGTTAACAAAAGGAAGGCTTCTACCAGCTTAGCTGTGGCACCTTCCTTGCTAACACAAGGCTGTGTTAGCTCAAATCCAGCGCTACCTCTGCACGTGGAAGAACCTGCATCACCAGCACAATTGTTCATTGCTCCTCATTGTTTCAGACAGCTCAATTGAAAGAGCTTAAATTGCTGGTCTGAAGAATACCTTCACAATATTGCTTTAAATACATACTGCAATGCTTCCCCACTGATGGGGTAATAACCACAGTGAGACAGTTACAAACATCTGGATTCACGGGTCCTTAACTAAATCAGTAATAGCATTCATCTGCCAGTGTTTTGCAGGCATTTTTCTTTGTGTCACACTCCAGACCGTGGGGTTGGGTTGGCAACACTCTGCAGTGTAGAATTAGCCCAAGATGTGGCAGTAATGAAAGGGACAAATGCAGTCCCTAGGAAGCAGAAGAATCCTGTATTAAAACAAAACCCAACCCCTACGTGTCTTGCTTCCTTTGTCCTCAGTACACATACTTTGGAGTGTTATTTTAAAATAGGTAATTTTAAAAAGGAACTACTCAATATCAACCTGCTTGCAAGTCTAAGAGAGGCTACAAACAGTAAAATCATCAACTGCTACCTTTTGTAGTATTGCTCAATAAATCATATTAGTATATACTAGCTTACAAGGCCTGAAAATAAATAGTAATTGAGACAGTAATCCCTATTAAGGAAAATCTTTTCAACAGACCTATCAGGCATTCACTCGCTAGAGGATGAGACAGAGCAGGGAGCCTTTGAGATGATCCAAGCAGCTCTCCCTTGGTAAGAATTCCCATTTCCCAGCAGCCACAAAGAAGGAAAGTTGTCTCTCTGACCAGTGCTCTAAGGCACGTGTTTTGTCTGGCCTTTCTTCTTCTTCTTCTTTTTTTTTTTTTTACCCACTTGCTTTCAGATGTCTGCTCTTTAACAAAGAGAAGAGATTAAAGCCGACTGACAGAACAGACTATAAAATGCTTAAATTCTCCCACTTGCATGGGAAAGATGCACTATCTTAACTCACCTCTTTTAAGCCACATGAATTAAGCTCTGAGTGGATACACCAATTTTGGTGTTTGCTTTCATTTCCTACAAAGTTTATACCAAACTGGATTTGTTGTAAAATGGGTTGTAAACTATAAACTAAGCTGGCATGGGTGTTAGTAAATTTACTTAATACTGGGTTGAACTTCAAAAGCTTTCCCATGGAGATGAACAGTGATTAATTTTGGAATGGAAATGAGGAGGAGTGAGGAAAGAAGACAGGGAGTACATATTCTTGCTATTGTGGATCAGCAGGGCAGCCCGGAACAGCTAAAGGAAACTGCTGTAAATCACGGTACCCCTGGGAATGGCCTCACTTGTGCCAGCCCTAAAATCCAGGAACAAGCATCGGAGCCGGCTGTGCCCTGCTCCACCTAAGCTGCAGCCTCCAAGTTGGGCAGGTCAGAACAGCAGCCTTCAATATAACCTTAACCACAGAGCAGTGACCTCTCGTCTAAACAGTTTTATGCCATGAACTGAAAATAGTTATTCCAGATATGTCAAACGTGTTTAAGAGCATCTCTGCAGCCTAGATTTACCATGCATTATGTGCAAGATCTTTGCAGCATTTTCCTGAGAATGTGTGCCAGTGGGGTTTGGCACACATCCATACCTTGAAGTATGTGTAAGTGCTTGGCCATGGTTTGAAATTGAGCTGCCTAGGAGCGATCGGGCCAAGACCTTTTTAGCTTTGCTTTATGCTATTAAAAGCACAAAAGAATTAAACACAGCACACTGCACCAAGTAGCACAGCTTTGAGTTAAGCCAGAAAAAGCAAGAAAAACCAAGATCAGACACCTGTGTCCTCAGTTTACCTATCTGTCCTAGTGCCATGGTGCATGTTGGACAGTAACTGACTCATTTCAGGCTCTTCTGTTGGACAGGAAAAAATATGAGGAGAAGCAGTACTTCATTTCCCTCCAACATCTTTAGTGGCTTAAGACCAAATCTCATTTTATTGGTTTTGATGTTCTGTCTTTCTTGGAAATCACAGGAATTCAGAGTATTACTGTATGTTAAAGATTAAAGCTATCAGCATAAAGATATTAAGTTTTATACTTGGTACCCCCAAGATGCAGTTCGTATTCACTGCTCACAGACATGACAATGTGATGTGTGACAACACCATTTTTCTAACAGTTCATTGTCCAATTAACAGAATCAGAAATCAATTTCTACTGTTGAGACAAGTGAGCAAAAAACCACTATTTAGACATTTTTACTGTGCCTGTCATTCTGCTGTCCCAGTGCCTAAAACAGAAGTTAATGTGCAGCCCAGGCCTGCTCAGCACACCCAGGAACAAGGCGCTCTTGGGGCTCTGGCATTTTTATAAAACAGATGTTACAGCAATAGATGTGACTGTGGGAAATGTAACTGCTGATGAAACCTACACCTCTTTTGCATGAGAATCGCAGTGCAACCAGTCAGTGTCATTTTAAAGTAACTAAATCAGCTTCAGATCGCGCCGATGGAGTGACTCCACGTGCAGTTACACTGGCAGGTGAGAAGTAGCAGCAGCCATCAGTGTTGAACACAGTATGAGAGAGTTCAACCTACTCTTTGATATTTGTACTGTATCCTGTTAGTTAAAGTAACATATAATGCTTTGTATGTGCCATTATCATATTTAAAAAATTGCTAATTTTTTACCACTTATGTAGCCGAGTAACAAGAAGGGCTATCAATGTCCAAGAGCATCGGCTGGCAGTTGTATTCTTGTGAAGCCTGCAACACGTGGGCTGCGAATGATAAGGGTGTGCTCTAGAACTGGAAGAGAAATTACTTTGCATGAAGAAATCTCTTGGGAGATTTGGACATAAGGGTTTTTTTATTTCTAAGGCACACGTGAATATGCCCAATTTATACAGGATTTTTAACAGGTTTTTAAACAAATTCTTTTTCTTTTACAAGAAATGTAGCAAGTAGCATTCTGCTGCTTGTTGCATGACGAGCAATGAAGAGGTGTCATATGCCTGCTGTATCAGTCTGTTGCCTAATCTGTGCTACTGCACCCTTTAAGAAAGAGTGTTACCAGCTTCAACTGCTCTGCACGTAACACACAGCTGCATTTACCTCCTGATACCAGAAAGGCTCCTCCTAACAAGTCAATTCCAATGTAACGGTAATCCTTCAGGCACTGAAAACTCTGTTCAAACTGTCCATCCTAAAAACCCAGAATTTCTTTTACAGAAGCCAGTATCTCTTGTAAATATTTTTTATTTTGCAAAAGGTAAAAATGCACTCATCATACAGCTGCTATTGAGTAAAAGGGTTACATTCCTCTTAAAAATACTTATGGGAACAGAAGTACTGACTTCCTCACTGGAAAAAAAAAAAAATCTTTTCCCCTACACTCTGTAGGAAAGAAACTTGAATAATTTTAGACACATTGGGGGGTTTTCACCATTCTCAACAGCATTCCTGGGCATCTGGTAATACCAGCTCAGAAGCAAAACTCTCTGCAATACTCTTGTGCTAATACGAGAGGAACATGCTTTTCCAAGGAGCTAAATATCAGATGGTATTGGAGAGTGTGAGGGGGGAGGCTTCTCTTTCTAAAAGCCAAGCTGTAACTTGCTGTACCCGAAACTGCTACAATTACCGTTTTAGCAACAATAAGGCAAAGTGCTGGTGTTCTATTTCATTTAAATACTTTCTCTCCTACCATGCTTGCTCTGAGGGTCCAAGTGTAAAGTGCGTCATCAACACAGAACTAGATCTCAGTAAGTTATTAAATAACTAAATTATTAAACAAAACATACACCCCCCAAAACCCCCAAACAAATCCAACAGACGTTTGTTCTCTTGACAGAGCTTGTCGCCATGGAAGAGGGAGAGCTGCTGACCCCACATGCAAATACATCAGACTGCCATAGGCAATCTACAGCACAATACTCACAGTAAGACACCTTTACCACAAATTCAGTAAAACACAGCTCTGCTTAGCCCCTTGCTCTCATGGACTAGTCAGGTAGGAGAACAACTCGCATTTCAGTGCATTCGCAAGACCTGCACCAAATCTTTCCAACTATTCAAAAAGCCAAACAATTCCAACATAAAATCAGAAAGCACTTCCAGCATTTCTTAAATGTGTACAAGGCTCGCCATTACACATGAGCTATTAATCTGAAGATACCTTGCAGATACTGAGACGCATCACATGAAAGCAACTTCAAATGTAGCTTTACTACAAATCTTAACACTGGATGCTCACAACTAATGAGAATTTTTATGCATCCTTTAAATGAAAGTAAAACATGCAAAAGATTTAAAGAAATTAGCTAGCTATGCTACTATTTAACTTTCCTATGGATCAAGCACTCCAGTTACCATCACTTTATCTATGACTAAATCACTCAATCTTCCAAGCTTACAATTTCATTTTCTAAAACCTAACAGAAGTGTCTCCCAAGGTGGGAGCTGCCTTAAAAACATTCTCTATCAAGAGACTACAACTTTGACCAACAGACACAGAAATTTAAATGCAATATTTCAGCTTATCTAACTGTTAAGCAACATACTAAGAGAAAGCATATAAAAATCACATATGGTTCTTTACCTTTGCTTCAGAATGAAGTGATAACTCCATAAACCTAGCACTCAAAAAGCCAGTTGAAACTACATGCAGACATTAAGTTAAAAGCTTCAGCATATTTTGAAGTTCATGTAATTAATGTTTCACGAAGGCAGTGACCAGCTACAAAAAACAAACTGAATACACTTTACTATGGATGTCAATCACTAATGACTACACCTCCAACATGCAGACAAAATAGCAAACTTCAATATCAAACGTTCCCTATGCTTGTTCAATCTGCTGTACGCAATTTTTGTCTAACAGTCACCGGTTGTAAACACTAAGTTTCCCATTTGTTAGCCTGAGCACATTAATCTCCTACCACCATCCAAAATTTAAGAAGCTGTTACATACCTGCAGTTAGGAGGAGGATCAAGGGTTATTTCAGCTAGCTCCTTCTGGATTCTGTTGGTGAAATGAGAACAGACACAAAGCATTTGAGATAGTCTATAGAATAAATCAGGGAATTACACTGCCCTCTACCACCATGCAGTTAAATGCAAGATTGGCTTTGCCTTCAGTAATGCTAACATGGCTGCTTCCTCTTTGTTCTCAGAGGCATAACCCAAATCCCACAGCTGAGAAACTTTGCAGCTTTTTTCCTGCTCCACGCCGTATGTAAACAGAACACTTACAACTGAGTCGGGTAGAAATTTCCCACAAGTATTCAGAACAGTCACTCTTTTTCACATCCGAGCACTTTTTACCAGAGAGATTTTCTGTTCAAGCTAATATGCAAATGAGGCAAGGGGGGGGCTGCACAGGCAGAGCTGACAGTGACTTTACACCAGCGCTACGGACCTGAGACGGAGGCTGAAGAAGCAAACTGCGCTGGCTGCAGACACACTCTTTTCACAGTATTTTACCTACTACTTTGCAGTTTGTTTAAAAAGTGGATTTGCAGATCTGCCAGGCTGTCTCTGTTACTGGAATAATCTCCCTCAATCAACTTTGCTTCTCTCCACACCTTCTGCTGCCTTTCCTCCCCCAATCTTACACAGTAGCTGTATTTACATGATAAAAAGTGATATAATAACCTGAAATACTCTTTGGTCAGCTTTACTCTATTTGAACCATTCCCAAGGTGTTAAGATCCAGAAGAGGAATGCTGAAAACTTTTTGTCAATTTAACAGTTTATTCAGGTACATAAGAGGTGTAATTTGAAAAGACGCCCGGTAAATTCCTCTTAAAAATATCAAATAAGACTTCTCCTCAGAAGAGGACCCATATGAGCAGGACCGTCAATTTCATGTGAATAGCAAGTGTTAAAATAAGGGCTAACAGAAACTGCTCTGGCACGCCCTCGCACTAGTACCAGTAAGTTCAGGCAGACACTGAACTATTCAAGATGCACAGAATTAGACTTGCAACAATTAAGCGAAATAAAGGCCAAAAGGGGAAAGCTCAATCTCGAAAGCCTGCATCTCGGGCTTTTCAAAAAAGATAAGTAACAACAAATTAGAGCAGTTCCAGAACTTTTCTTCCTTTAGCCAGTCCTATTTCAAAGGGTTTCTTTAACAAGCTCAAAAGTCATCAAAGCCACCCAGTCATACTCTGCAGCAGTTTTAACACATTTCAAAAAGTATTTACTCAATTTAAGCCCGATCCAAAATTACTAAAGTGTTCCTACAAGTTAGAACTACAGTATTCATGCTGAATAAGCAAAGCTTGAAGCTACTCCGGCTACTCTACAGCTTTTCTTGCTACAGGATATTTGTAAATGTTTGTAAAGTAAAGCAGCTCCAGGGGAAGTTACGTTTCATCTCTGAAGATCACTGGAATCAAGGGATTTAAAGTTTGCTTATTTCATACAGCTGAACTTACAGAAAATTATCAGTGTTTGTCTTGAGAGCTGGGCTGCCAGTAACCTTATATGCAAACAAAAATGCAACAGATACAACTAAACAAGGTTTCCCAAGATTATGGTATTTAAAGGTAGAGGCTACCTGTAGAACCCCACGGGTTGAATCTGCAGATCCTAAGGGAGAAAACTCGCCTACATTTCTCCTGGAAGAACTGCAGAATGAACCCATTACTTCAAGGTGTGTAAGGCTTTCCCGTGCACTGACATGAAAAGCTAGTCATAAGCCCACAGAAGCCACTGGGGTTTTGTGACTTCTTTAATGAAAGAGCATTGCTTGTCATCAGTCTACAGACCATAATAAAACACATACCAGGAGGACTCCACCCTATACCAATCAGGCACGGACACCTAACTCTGAAAAAGGTAGCCGAAGCTGACTCTCTCTTGTGCATTTTTGCAAATATTAGGTGTATTTAGNTTCAAAAGACGTAGGATAAGTCTGTGTAATTATTACCCCAATAAGACTTCGATTAATGAAGTCACTGCCTGGCGGGCTCCTGTACTAGAAAAGTTGGTCCTTCACTCTTTGCCACACAGCTTTACATGAAGAACCCCTCTGTCTTGAGAAGCGCAACGCAAATACTGTGACTCAAAACACTGTGCCAAACCACTACAGACTGTCTTACAGCCGCCTTTACCTTTTAGCACTAGTGGATAGCTTAGCAGTAGTTTTGCTGGACAGTTTGGTGTTCTTCTTCTGCTGGGTGGCAGAGGGTTTTCGTTCTTCTTGCTCTTCAGGTTCTGGGGCAGGTGGATCCCTCTGATCGGCATCTGAACTACCGCTGCTGGTACTTGGACTTTCATCGTCTGACCTCTGCCTATCACTGGACATTGTGGGGAACTTTTTTGGGGAAGGAGAAGAAAAGAGGCAGTTAACAAACAGGCAGGACTCTCTCTTGCCATTCCCCAAGTTCCAGAGAACACTTGCATCGGTGACAACTGTTTCACTGAGAAATTAACCAAAATATCCTTCTTTGTCTCATCCCCAAGGGCTGCAGTTTGACAGCTACAAAGCAATACTTACACTTCTGAAAACAGAGATATTTCCAATTTTTAAACCCACTTGCATTTTTTTCATATTTTAAACAATACGCCAATTGTCGACTTTGTTCTAAGGCATGAGACAGATTTAGCAGGGTACTTAGGCAATGAACATTAATAACTTATGACACATTGTAAATAACAGACCTCACTGAAAATGTTTTTTAAAAAGTCACTAATACCCTGTAAATATTTACACTGGAGCAGAGCATTTTATTGGGTCCAAACGCCAGATCCCCCCTCTCCCCCCCTCTCTGAGAAAATATATTGCCAATAACACTTGGGTAGATTTCAGATGGAAATGTACACTTGCTCTGTGCATTTAAAGGGCTGGGCTGGGGGCGGGGG